>JAMKQA010005771.1:0-14512 GCA_024699735.1 Posidonia australis
TTCGCGCCCGTGAAATCCATGGAAGGCAAGGGAAGACCTCGACCAAATGGTCAAGAGGTCAACAAGAGGATTTCGCGCCCGCGAAATCCATGGAAGGCTAGGGAAGACCTCGACCAAATGGTCAAGAGGTCAACTGGTGGATTTCGCGTAGGCAAGGGAAGACCTCACCCAAATTGTCAAGTGGTCAACTAGAGAATTTTGCGCCCGCGAAATCCAAGGAAGGCGAGGGAAGACCTCGTCCAAATGGTAAAGTGGTCAACAAGAGGATTTCGTGCCCGTGAAATCCAAGGAAGGCAAGGGAAGACCTCGACCAATTGGTCTAGAGGTCAACATGGGGATTTCGCACCTGTAAAATCCATGGAAGGCACGGGAAGACCTCGACCAAATTGTCAAAAGGTCAACAACAGGATTTCATGCCCGTGAAATCCAAGGAAGGCAAGTGAAGACCTCGACCAAATGGTCAAGAGGTCATCAAGAGGTTTTCGCACTCGTAAAATCCATGCAAGGCACGGGAAGACCTCGACCAAATTGTCAAGAGGTCTACAAGAGGATTTCGCGCCCGTGAGATCCAAGGAAGTCTTGGGAAGAACTCGACCAAATGGTCAAGAGGTCAACAAGAGGATTTCCCACCTGCGAGAACCAAGGAAGGCAAGGAAAGACCTTGACCATATGGTCAAGCGGCAACAAGAGGATTTCGTGCCCGCGAAATCCATGGAAGGCAAGGGAGGACCTCGACCAAATGGTCAGCAGGTCAAAAAGAGGATTTCGCGCCCGCGAAATCCGAGCAAGGCAAGGGAAGACCTCGACCAAATGGTCAAGAGGTCAACAAGAGGATTTCAGGCCCGCGAAATCGTAGGAAGGCAATGGAAGACCTCAACCAAATGGTCAAGCAGGTCAACAAGAGGATTTCGCACCCGCGAATTCCAAGGAAGGCACGGGAAGACCTCGACCAAATGGTCAAGAGGTCAACAAGAGGATTTCGAGCCCGCGAAATCCAAGGATTGCAAGGGAAGGCTTCGACCAAATGGTCAAGATGTCGACAAGACGATTTCTCGCCCGCGAAATCAAAGGAAGGCAGGGGACGACCGCGACCAAATGGTCTAGTGGTCAACAAGAAGATTTCGCGGCTGCAAAATCCTAGGAAAGCAAAGGAAGACCTCAACCAAATGGTCAAGGGGTCAACAAGAGGATTTCGCACCCACGAAAACCATGGAAGGCAAGGGAAGACCGAGACCAAATGCTCAAGTGGTCAACAAGTGGATATCGTGCCCGCGAAATCCAAGGAGGGCAAGGGAGGACCTCGAGCAAATGGTCAAGAGGTCATCAAGAGGTTTTCGCACTCGTAAAATCCATGCAAGGCACGGGAAGACCTCGACCAAATGGTCAAGAGGTCAACAAGAGGATTTCGAGCCCGCGAAATCCAAGGATTGCAAGGGAAGGCTTCGACCAAATGGTCAAGATGTCGACAAGACGATTTCGCGCCCGCGAAATCAAAGGAAGGCAGGGGACGACCGCGACCAAATGGTCTAGTGGTCAACAAGAAGATTTCGCGGCTGCAAAATCCTAGGAAAGCAAAGGAAGACCTCAACCAAATGGTCAAGGGGTCAACAAGAGGATTTCGCACCCACGAAAACCATGGAAGGCAAGGGAAGACCGAGACCAAATGCTCAAGTGGTCAACAAGTGGATATCGTGCCCGCGAAATCCAAGGAGGGCAAGGGAGGACCTCGAGCAAATGGTCAAGAGGTCAACAAGAGGGATTTCGCGCCCGCGAAATCCAAGGACGGCAAGGGAAGACCTCGACCAAATGGTCAAGAGGTCGATAAAAGGATTTCGCACCCGCGAAATCTATGGAAGGCAAGGGAAGACCTCGACCAAATGGTCAAGTGGTCGACAAGAGGATTTCTCGCCTGCGAAATCTAAGGAAAGCAAAGGATGACCACGACCAAATGGTCAAGAGGTCAACAAGAGGATTTCGCGCCCGCGAAATCAATGGAAGGCAAGGGAAGACCTCGACCAAATGGTCTAGAGGTCAACAAGCGGATATCGCGCCCGCGAAATCCAAGGAGGGCAAGGGAAGACCTCGAGAAAATGGTCAAGAGGTCAACAAGAGGGATTTCGCGCCCGCGAAATCCAAGGAAGGCAAGGGATGACCTCGACCAAATGGTCAAGCGGTCGACAAAAGGATTTCGCACCCGCGAAATCTATGGAAGGCAAGGGAAGTCCTCGACCAAATGGTCAAGAGGTCAACTGGTGGATTTCGCGTAGGCAAGGGAAGACCTTGACCTAATGGTCAAGTGGTCAACAAGTGGATTTTTCGCCCTCGAAATCGAAGGAAGGCAGGGGAACACCTCGTCCAAATGGTTAAGAGGTCGATAAGAGGATTTCATGCCCGTGAAATCCCAGGAAGGCAAGGGAAGACCTCGACCAAATGCTCAAGAGGTCAACAAGAGGATTTCGCACCTGCAAAATCCAAGGAAGGCACGGGAAGACCTCGACCAAATGGTCAAGAGGTCAACAAGAGCATTTCGCGCCCGCGAGAACCAGGCAAGGCAAGGGAAGTCCTCGACCAAATGGTCAAGAGGTCAACTGGTGGATTTCGCGTAGGCAAGGGAAGACCTTGACCTAATGGTCAAGTGGTCAACAAGTGGATTTTTTGCCCGCGAAATCCATGGAAGGCAGGGGAACACCTCGTCCAAATGGTTAAGAGGTCGATAAGAGGATTTCATGCCCGTGAAATCCCAGGAAGGCAAGGGAAGACCTCGACCAAATGCTCAAGAGGTCAACAAGAGGATTTCGCACCCGCAAAATCCAAGGAAGGCACGGGAAGACCTCGACCAAATGGTCAAGAGGTCAACAAGAGCATTTCGCGCCCGCGAAGTCCAAGGAAGGTTAGGGAAGACCTCGACCAAATGGTCAAGAGGTCAACAAGAGGATTTCGCACCCGCAAAATCCAAGGAAGGCAGGGGAAGACCTCAACCAAATGGTTAAGAGGTCAACAAGGGCATTTCGCTCCCGTAAAATCCAAGGAAGGCACGAGAAGACCTCGACCAAATGGTCAAGAGGATTTCACGCCTGCGAGATCCAAGCAAGGCAAGGGAAGACCTCGACCAAATGGTCAGGAGGTCAAAAAGTGGATTTCGCGCCCGCGAAATCCATGGAAGGCATGGGAAGACCACGACCAAATGGTCAAGAGGTCAACAAGATGATTTCGCGCCCGCGAAATCCACGAAAGGTAAGGGAAAACCTCGACAAAATGGTCAAGAGGTCAACAAGAGGATTTCACGCCCGCGAAATCCTAGGAAGGCAATGGAAGACCTCAACCAAATGGTCAACAGGGTCAACAAGAGTATTTCGAGCCCGCGAAATCCAAGGAATGCAAGGGAAGACATCAACCAAATGGTCAAGAAGTCGACAAGACGGTTTCGCGCCTGCGAAATCAAACGAATGCAAGGGATGACCGCGACCAAATGGTCAAGAGGTCGACAAGAGGATTTCGTGCCCGTGAAATCCACGGAAGGCAAGTGAAGACCTCGACCAAATGGTCAAGAGGTCAACTGGTGGATTTCGCGTAGGCAAGGGAAGACCTCGACCAATGGGTCAATTGGTCGACAAGAGGATTTTACGCCCACGAAATCCAAGGAAGGCATGGGAAGACCACGTCCTAATGGTCAAGAGGTTGACTAGAGGATTTCGTGCTCGTGAAATCCAAGGAAGGCAAGGGACGACCTCGACCAAATGGTCAAGAGGTCAACAAGAGGATTTCGCACCCGCAAAATCCAAGGAAGGCACGAGAAGACCTCGAGCAAATGGTCAAGAGGTCAACAAGAGCATTTCGTGCCTGCGAAATCCAAGGAAGGTATGGGAAGACCTCGACCAAATGGTCAAGAAGTCAAAAGAGAATTTCACGCCTGCGAAATCCTAGGAAGGCAATGGAAGACCTCAACGAAATGGTCAAGAGGTCAACAAAAGGATTTCGCACCCGCGAAATCCATGGAAGGCAAGGGAAGACCGCGAACAAATGTTCATGAGGTCAACGAGTGGATATCGTGCCCGCGAAATCAAAGGAGGGCAAGGGAAGACCTCGAGCAAATGGTCAAGAGGTCAACTAGAGGGATTTCGCGCCTGCGAAATCAAAGGAAGGCAAGGGAAGACCTCGACCAAATGGTCAAGAGGTCGACAAGAGGATTTCGCGCCCGCGAAATCTAGGGAAAGCAAAGGATGACCTCGACCAAATGGTCAAGAGGTCAACAAGAGGATTTCACGCCCGCGAAATCCATGGAAGGCAAGGGAATACCTCGACCAAATGGTCAAGAGGTCAACAAGAGAATATCGCGCCCGCGAAATCCAAGGAGGGCAAGGGAGGACCTCGAGCAAATGGTCAAGAGGTCAACAAGAGGGATTTCGCGCCTGCGAAATCCAAGGAAGGCAAGGGAAGACCTCGACCAAATGGTGAAGAGGTCGACAAGAGGATTTCGCGCCCGCGAAATCTAAGGAAAGCAAAGGGTGACCTCGACCAAATGGTCAAGAGGTCAACTGGTGGATTTCGCCTAGGCAAGGGAAGACCTCGACCAAATGGTCGAGTGGTCAACTAGAGGATTTTCCGCCCGCAAAATCCAAGGAAGGCAAGGGAAGACCTCGTCTAAATGTTAAAGAGGTCAACAAGAGGATTTCGTGCCCGTGAAATCCAAGTAAGGCAAGGGAAGACCTCGACCAAATGGTCAAGAGGTCAACATGAGGATTTCGCACCTGTAAAATCCATGGAAGGCACGGAAAGACCTCGACCAAATTGTCAAGAGGCCTACAAGAGGATTTCGCACCCACGGGATCCAAGGAAGGCATGGCAAGAACTCGACCAAATGGTCAAGAGGTCAATAAGAGGATTTCGCGCGCGCAAGATCCGAGGAAGGCAAGGAAAGACCTCGACCATAGGGTCAAGACGCAACAAGAGGATTTCGTGCCCGCGAAATCCAAGGAAGGCAAGGGAGGACCTCGACCAAAGGGTCAGGAGATCAAAAAGAGGATTTCGCGTCCGCGACATCCATGGAAGGCAAGGGATGACCTCGACCAAATTGTCAAGAGGTCGACAACAGGATTTCGTGCCCGCGAAATCTAAGGAATGCAAAGGATGGCCTCGACCTAATGGTCAAGAGGTCAACAAGTGGATTTCGCACCTGCGAAATCCATGGATGGCAAGGGAAGACCTCGACCAAATGGTCAAGAGGTCAACTGGTGGATTTCGTGTAGGCAAGGGAAGACCTCCACCAAATGGTCAAGTGGTCAACAAGAGGATTTTGCGCCCGCAAAATCCAAGGAAGGCAAGGGAAGACCACGTCCAAATGGTCAAGAGGTCAACATGAGGATTTCGTGCCCGTGAAAACCAAGGAAGGCAAGTGAAGACCTCGACCAAATGGTCAAGAGGTCAACAAGAGGATTTCGCACCCGTAAAATCCATGGAAGGCACGGGAAGACCACGACCAAATTGTCAAGAGGTCTGCAAGCGGATTTCGCGCCTGCGAGATCCATGGAAGGCAAGGGAAGAACTCGACCAAATGGTCAAGAGGTCAACAAGAGGATTTCGCGCCCGCGAGATCAAAGGAAAGCAAGGAAAGACCTTAACCATATGGTCAAGAGGCAACAAGAGGATTTCGCGCCCGCGAAATCCAAGGAACGCATGGGAGGACCTCGACCAAAAGGTCAGGAGGTCGAGGATTTTGTGCCCTCGAAATCCAAGGAAGGCAAAGGATGACCTCGACCAAATGGTCAAGAGGTCAACAAGAGGATTTCGCGCCCGCGAAATCCAAGGAAGGTATAGGAAGGCCTCGACCAAATGGTCCAGTGGTCAACAAGAGGATTTCACGCCCGCGAAATCCTAGGAAGGCGATGGAAGACCTGAACCAAATGGTCAAGAGGGTCAACAAGAGGATTTCTCGCCCGCGAAATCAATGGAAGGTAAGGGAAGACCTCGACCAAATGGTCAAGAGGTCTACCAGAGGATTTCGCGCCCGCGAAATCCACGGAAGGTAAGGGAAGACCTCGACCAAATTGTCAAGAGGTCAACAAGTGGATTTCACGCCTGCGAAATCATAGGAAGGCAATGGAAGACCTGGACCAAATGGTCAAGAGGGTCAACAAGTGGGTTTCGCGCCCGCGAAATCCAGGGAAGGCACGGCAAGACCACGACCAAATGGTCAAGAGGTCAACAATTGGATTTCGAGCCCACGAAATCGAAAGAATGCAAGGGAAGACCTCGACCAACTGGTCAAGTGGTCGACAAGACGATTTCGCGCTCGCGAAATCAAAGGAAGGCAAGGGAAGACCGCGACCAAATGGTCAAGAGGTCAACACGAGGATTTCTCGACCGCGAAATCCAAGGAAAGCAAAGGAAGACCTCAACCAAACTGTCAATTGGTCAACGAAAGGATTTCGCACCCGCGAAATCTATTGAAGGCAAGGGAAGACCTCGACCAAATGGTCAAGAGGTCAACTGGTGGATTTCGCGTAGGCAAGGGAAGACCTCGACCAAATGGTCAAGTGGTCAACAAGCGGATTTTACGCCCGCGAAATCCATGGAAGGCAAGGGAAGACCTCGTCCAAATGGTCAAGAGGTCGACAAGAGGATTTCGTGCCCGTGAAATCCAAGGAAGGCAAGGGAAGACCTCGACCAAATGTGAAGAGGTCAAAAAGACGATTTCGCGCCCGCAAAATCAAAGGAAGGCAAGGGTTGACCGCGACCAAAGGGTCAAGAGGTCAACAAGAGGATTTCGTGCCCGTGAAATCCAAGCAAGGCAAGTGAAGACCTCGACTAAATGGTCAAGAGGTTAACAAGAGGATTTCGCACCCGTAAAATCCTAGGAAGGAACGGGAAGACCTCGACCAAATTGTGAAGAGGTCTACAAGAGGATTTCGCGCCCGCGAGATCCAAGGAAAGCAACGGAAGAACTCGACCAAATGGTCAAGAGGTCAACAAGAGGATTTCACGCCCGCGAGATCCAAGGAAGGCAAGGAAAGACCTCGACCAAATGGTCAAGCGGCAACAAGAGGATTTCGCGCCCGCGAAATCCAAGGAAGGCAAGGGAGGACCTCGACCAAATGGTCAGGATGTCAAAAAGTGGATTTTCGCCCACGAAATCCAAGCAAGGCAAGGGAAGACCTCGACCAAATGATCAAGAGTTCAACAAGAGGATTTCGCGGCCGCGAAATCGAAGGAAGGTATGGGAAGACCTCGACCAAATGGTCAAGGGTCAACAAGAGGATTTCGCGCCTGTGAATTCCAAGGAAGGCACGAGAAGACCTCGACCAAATGGTCAAGAGGTCAACACGAGGATTTCGACCCCGCGAAATCCAAGGAATGCATGGGAAGAACTCGACCAAATGGTCAAGAGGTCAACAAGACGATTTCGCGCCCGCGAAATCAAAGGAAGGCAAGGGAAGACTCGACCAAATGGTCAAGAGCTCAACAAGAGGATTTCGCGGCCGCGAAATCCAAGGAAAGCAAAGGAAGACCACTACCAAATGGTCAAGAGGTCAACATGAGGATTCAGTGCCCGCGAAATCCAAGGAAGGCAAGGGAAGACCTCGACCAAATGGTCATGATGTCAACCAGAGAATTCCGCGCCCGCGAAATCCAAGAAAGGCAAGGGAAGACTTCGACCAAATGGTCAAGAGGTCAACAAGAGGATTCCGCACCCGCGAAATCCAAGGAAGTCAAGGGAAGACCACGACCAAATGGTCAAGATGTCAAAAAGAGGATTTCGCGCCCGCAAAATCCTAGGAAGGCAAGGGAAGACCTCGACCAAATGGTCAAGAGGTCAACAAGAGGATTTCGCGCCCGCGAAATCCATGGAGGGCAAGGGAAGACCTCGAGCAAATGGTCAAGAGGTTAACAAGAGGGATTTCGCGCCCACGAAATCCAAGGAAGGCAAGGGAAGACCTCGACCATATGCTCAAGAGGTCGACAAGAGGATTTCGCGCCCGTGAAGTCTAAGGAAAGCAAAGGGTGACCTCGACCAAATGGTCAAGAGGTCAACTGGTGGATTTCGCGTAAGCAAGGGAAGACCTCGACCAAATGGTCAAGTGGTCACCTAGAGGATTTTGCGCCCGCAAAATCCAAGGAAGGCAAGGGAAGACCTCGTCCAAATGTTAAAGAGGTCAACAAGAGGATTTCGTGCCCGTGAAATCCAAGGAAGGCAAGGGAAGACCTCGACCAAGTTGTCAAGAGGTCAACATGAGGATTTCGCACCCGTAAAATCCATGGAAGGCACGGGAAGACCTCGACCAAATTGTCAAGAGGTCTACAAGAGGATTCCGCGCCCGCGGGATCCAAGGAAGGAATCGGAAGAACTCGACCAATTGGTCTAGAGGTCAGCAAGAGGATTTCGCGCTCGCAAGATCCGGGGAAGGCAAGGAAAGGCCTCGACCAAATGGTCAAGACGCAACAAGAGGATTTCGTGCCCGCGAAATCCAAGGAACGCAAGGAAGGACCTCGACCAAATGGTCAGGAGATCAAAAAGAAGATTTCGCGCCCGCGAAATCCATGGAAGGCAAGGGAAGACCTCGACCAAATGGTCAAGAGGTCGACAAGAGGATTTCACGCCCGCAAAATATAAGGAATGCAAAGGATGGCCTCGACCAAATGGTCAAGAGGTCAACAAGTGGATTTCGCGCCCGCGAAATCCATGGAAGGCAATGGAAGACCTCGACCAAATGGTCAAGAGGTCAACTGGTGGATATCGCGTAGGCAAGGGAAGACCTCGACCGAACGGTCAAGTGGTCAACAAGAGGATTTTGCGCCCGCAAAATCCAAGGAAGGCAAGGGAAGACCACGTCCAAATGGTCAAGAGGTCAACTAGAGGATTTCGTGCCCGTGAAATCCAAGGAAGGCAAATGAAGACCTCGACCAAATGGTCAAGAGATCAACAAGAGGATTTCAAACCCGTAAAATCCATGGAAGGCACTGGAAGACCTCGACCAAATTGTCAAGAGGTCTACAAGAGGATTTCGCGTCCGCGAGATCCGTGGCAGGCAAGGGAAGAACTCGACCAAATGGTCAAGAGGTCAACAAGAGGATTTCCCGCCCACGAGATCAAAGGAAGGCAAGGAAAGACCTCAACCATATGGTCAAGAGGCAACAAGAGGATTTCGCGCCCGCGAAATCCAAGGAAGGCAAGGGAGGACCTCGACTAAAAGGTCAGGAGGTCAAAAAGAGGATTTCGCGCCCGTGAAATCCAAGGAAGGCAAGGGAAGACTTCGACAAAATGGTCAAGATGTTAACATTAGGATTTCGCGCCCTTGAAATCCAAGGAAGGTAAGGGAAGAGCTCAACCAAATGGTCAAGTGGTCAACAAGTGGATTTCACGCCCGCGAAATCCTAGGAAAGCGATGGAAAACCTCAACCAAATGGTCAAGAGGGTCAACAAGAGGATTTCTCGCCCGCGAAATCCAAGGAAGGCAAGGGAAGACCTCGACTAAATGGTCAAGAGGTCAACAAGAGGATTTCACGCCTGCGAAATCCACGGAAGGTAAGGGAAGACCTCGACCAAATGGTCAAGAGGTCAACAAGAGGACTTCACGCCAGCGAAATCCTAGGAAGGCGATGGAAGACATGAACCAAATGGTCAAGAGGGTCAACAAGCGGATTTCGCGCCCGCGAAATCCATGAAGGCACAGCAAGACCTCGACCAAATGGTCAAGAGGTCAACAATAGGATTTCGAGCCCGCGAAATCCAAAGAATGCATGGGAAGACCTCGACCAAATGGTCAAGAGGTTGACAAGACGATTTCGCGTTCGCGAAATCAAAGGAAGGCAAGGGAAGACCGCGACCAAATGGTCAAGAGGTCAACAAGAGGATTTCTCGGCCGCGAAATCCAAGGAAAGCAAAGGAAGACCTCAAACAAATGGTCAAGAGGTCAACAAAAGGATTTCGCACCCGCGAAATCTATGGAAGGTAAGGGAAGATCTCAACCAAATGTTCAAGAGGTCAACAGGTGGATTTCGCGTAGGCAAGGGAAGACCTCGACCAAATGGTCAAGTGGTCAACAAGAGTATTTTATGCCCGCGAAATCCAAGGAAGGCAAGGGAACACCCCGTCCAAATGGCCAAGCGGTCGACAAGAGGATTTCGTGCCCGTGAAATCCAAGGAAGGCAGGGGAAGACCTCGACCAATTGGTCAAGAGTTCAACAAGAGGATTTCGCACCCGCAAAATCCATGGAAGGCACGGGAAGACCTCGACCAAATGGTCATGAGGTCAACAAGAGCATTTCGCGCCCAAGGAAGGCTCGGGAAGACCTCGACCAAATGGTCAAGAGGTCTACAAGAGCATTTCGCGCCCGCGAAATCCAAGGAAGGTAAGGGGAGACCTCGACGAAATGGTCAAGAGGTCAACAAGAGGATTTCGCATCCGCAAAATCCAAGGTTGGCATGAGATGACCTCGACTAAATGGTTAAGAGGTCAAAATGAGCCTTTCGCACCCACAAAATCCATGGAAGGCACGGGAAGACCTCGACCAAATGGTCAAGAGGTCAACAAGAGGATTTTACGCTCGCGAGATCCTAACAAGGCAAGGAAGACCTTGACCAATTGGTGAGAAGGGCAACAAGAGGATTTCGTGCCCGCGAGATCCAAGGATGGCAAGGAAAGACCTTGTCCAAAAGGTCAAGAGGCAACAAGAGGATTTCGCGCCCTGTGAAATCCATGGAAGGCAAGGGATGACCTCGGCCAAGTGGTCAAGAGGTCAAAAAGCGGATTTCGCGCCCGTGAAATGCAAGGAAGGCAAGGGAGGACCTCGACCAAATGGTCAGGAGGTCAAAAAGTGGATTTCGCGGGAAGGCAAGGGAAGACCTCGACCAAATGGTCAAGAGCTCAACAAAAAGATTTCGTACCCGCGAAATCCACGGAAGGTAAGGGAAGACCTCGACCAAATGGTCAAGAGGTTAACAAGAGGATTTCACGCCTGCGAAATCCTAGGAAGGCAATGGAAGACCTCAACCAAATGGTCAAGAGGGTCAACAAGAGGATTTCGCGCCTGCGAAATCCAAGGAAGGCACGGCAAGACCTCGACCAAATGGTCAAGAGGTCAACAATAGGATTTCGAGCCCGCGAAATCCAAAGAATGCAAGGGAAGACCTCGACCAAATGGTCAAGTGGTCGACAAGAAGATTTCGCGCTCGCGAAATCAAAGGAAGGCAAGGGAAGACCGCGACCAAATGGTCAAGACGTCAACAAGAGGATTTCTCGACCGCGAAATCCATGGAAAGCAAAGGAAGACCTCAACCAAATGGTCAATTGGTCAACGAAAGGATTTCGCACCCGTGAAATCTAGGGAAGGCAAGGGAAGACCTCGACCAAATGGTGAAGCGGTCAACTGGTGGAATTCGCATAGGCAAGAGAAGACCTCGACCAAAAGGTCAAGTGGTCAACAAGAGGATTTTGCGCCTGCAAAATCCAAGGAAGGCAAGGGAAGACCACGTCCAAATGGTCAAGAGGTCAACAAGCGCATCTCGCGGCCGCGAAATCCAAGGAAGGTGAGGGAAGACCTCGACCAAATGGTCAAGAGGTCAACAAGAGGATTTCATGCCCGCGAAATCCTAGGAAGGCAGTGGAAGACCTTAGCCAAATGGTCAAGCGGGTCAACAAGAGGATTTCGTGCCCGCGAAATCCAAGGAAGGCACGGGAAGACCTCGACCAAATGGTCAAGAGGTCTACAATAGGATTTCGAGCCCGCGAAATCCAGAGAATGCAAGGGAAGACCTCGACCAATTGTTCAAGAGGTCGATAAGACGATTTCGCGCTGGCGAAATCAAAGGAAGGCAAGGGAAGACCGCGAACAAATGGTCAAGACGTCAACAAGAGGATTTCTCGGCCGCAAAATCCACGGAAAGTAAAGGAAGACCTCAACCAAATGGTCAATTGGTCAACGAAAGGATTTCGCACCTGCGAAATCTATGGAAGGCAAGGGAAGACCTCCACAAAATGGTCAAGAGGTCAACTGGTGGATTTGGCGTAGGCAAGGGAAGACCTCGACCAAATGGTCAAGTGGTCAACAACACGATTTTACGCCCGCGAAATCCATGGAAGGCAAGGGAAGACCTCGTCCAAATGGTCGAAAGGTCGACAAGAGGATTTCGTGCCCGTGAAATCCAAGCAAGGCAAGGGAAGACCTCGACCAAATGGTCAAGAGGTCAACAAGAGGATTCCGCACCCATAAAATCAAAGGAAGGCATGGGAGGACCTCGATCAATTGGTCAAGAGGTCAACAAGAGCATCACGCGCCCGCGAAATCCAGGGAAGGTAAGGGAAGACCTCGACCAAATGGTCAAGAGGTCAACAAGAGGATTTCGCGCCCGCGAAATCCAAGGAAGGCACGGGAAGACCTCGACCAAATGGTCAAGAGTTCAACAACAGGATTTCGAGCCCGCGAAATCCAAGGAATGCAAGGGAAGACCTCGACGAATTGGTCTAGAGGTCAACAAGACAATTTTGCGCCTGCGAATTCAAAGGAAGGCATGGGAAGACCACGACGAAATGGTCAAGCGGTCAACAAGTGGATTTCGCGGCTGCGAAATCCAAGGAAAGTAAAGGAAGACCTCAACCAAATGGTCAAGAGGTCAACAAGAGGATTTCGCACCCGTGAAATCCATGGAAGGCAAGGGAGGACCGCGACCAAATGTTCAAGAGGTCAACAAGTGGATATCGCGCCCGCGAAATCCACGGAGGGCAAGGGAAGACCTCGAGCAAATGGTCAAGAGGTCAACAAGAGGGATTTCGCGCCCGCGAAATCCAAGGAAGGCAAGGGAAGACCTCGACGAAATGGTCAAGAGGTCGACAAGAGGACTTCGCCCCCGCGAAATCTAAGGAAAGCAAAGGATGACCTCGACCAAATGGTCAAGAGGTCAACAAGAGGATTTTGCGCCCGCGAAATCCATGGTAGGAAGGGAAGACCTCGACCAAATGGTCAAGTGGTCAACAAGTGGTTATCGCGCCCGCGAAATCCAAGGAGGGCAAGGGAAGACCTCGAGCAAATGGTCAAGAGGTCAACAAGAGGGATTTCACGCCAGCGCAATCCAAGGAAGGCAAGGGAAGAATTCGACCAAATGTTCAAGAGGTCGACAAGAGGATTTCGCGCCCGCAAAATCCATGGAAGGCAAGGGAAGACCTCGGCCAAATGGTCAAGAGGTCAACTGGTGGATTTCGCGTAGGCAAGGGAAGACCTCGACCAAATGGTCAAGTGGTCAACAAGAGGATTTTGCGCCCGCGAGATCAATGGAAGGCAAGGGATGAACTCGACCAAATGGTCAAGAGGTCAATAGGAGGATTTCGTGCCCGCGAGATCCAAGCAAGGCAAGGAAAGACCTCGACCATTTGGTCAAGAGGCAACAAGAGGATTTCGCGCCCGCGAAATCCAAGGAAGGCAAGGGAGGACCACGACCAAATGGTCAGGAGGTCAAAAGAGGATTTCGCGCCCGCGAAATCCAAGGAAGGCACGGGATGACCTCGACCAAATGGTCAAGAGGTCAACAAGAGTATTTCGTGCCCACGAAATCCAAGGAAGGTAAGGGAAGATCTCGACCAAATGGTCAAGAGGACAACAAGCAGATTTCACGCCTGCGAAATCCTAGGAAGGCGATGGAAGACCTCAACCAAATGGTCAAAAGGGTCAACAAGAGGATTTCGCGCCCGCGAAATCAAAGGAAGGCACGGGAAGACCTCGACCAAATGGTCAAGAGGTCAACAAGTGGATTTCGAGCCCGCGAAATCCAAGGAATGCAGGGGAAGACCTCGACCAAATGGTCTAGAGCTCAACAAGACGATTTCGCGCCCGTGAAATCAAAGGAAGGCAAGGGAAGACCGCGACCAAATGGTCAAGAGGTCAACAAGAGGATTTCGAGCCCGCGAAATCCAAGGAATGCAAGGCAGGACCTCGACCAAATGGTCTAGAGGTCAACAAGACGGTTTCAAGCCCGCGAAATCAAAGGAATGCAAGGAATGACCGCGACCAATGGGTCAAGAGGTCAACAAGAGGATTTCGCACATGTAAAATCCATGCAAGGCACGGGAAGACATAGACCAAATTGTCAAGAGGTCTACAAGAGGATTTCGTGCCCGTGAGATCCAAGGAAGGCATGGGAAGAACTCGACCAAATGGTCAAGAGGTCAACAAGAGGATTTCGCGCCTGTGAGATCCAAGGAAGGCATGGGAAGACCTTGTGTAGACACCCCAGTTTTTACCAATCTTGCAAGAGGGGTCTGTTGGCTGAGTTCAAACCCTAACCTAGGCCTTTTAGTTCATGGGGACCCAATTGGGCCCATGAAGGCCCATTTAGGCCCATTAAACCTTGGTTGAGCCCATTTGGGCCCATCATATCATTTCAAGCCTATCGGACTTCATGCAAGCCTATTTGAGCCCTTTTGGCCATTTTGGACCCAATTAGCCCAATTGGGGCCCATGTGGGCCCACCAGGCCCACATAGGTCCATTGAACCCAATTTAGGTCCATTTAGCCGTATTAAACC
>JAMKQA010005772.1:0-11662 GCA_024699735.1 Posidonia australis
ATAAGTTTTTTTAGTCATTTTATTTTTTTAAATATATTTTATTAAATGGTTAAACCACAAACCGAACCGAACCAAACCGATCTACAATGGTTCGGTTTGGTTCGGTTTCAATAGTTACAATGGTTCGGTTCGGTTTGAAAATTATTCAAACCGAACTATATGGTTTGGTTTGTGGTTTTGTCTCAAACCGAACCAAACCGAACCGTGTCCACCCCTAGCAACCATGCATGCGGATCAAAAGATTCTTAAATGATTTGAATCTTAATTTGATAAATGATCTAATAGAAATATATTGTGATAACCAAACTACAATCAGTTTGATAAATAGTGGTGTAATTAGTTCAAGCAGAAAACATATCGAAATGTAATATCATTATATTCGTGATATTGTGGAAAAAAGAGAAGTAAAAGTAAGTTACGTTCCAATGGATGATATTATTGCCGATCCTTAATTTCAACATGACAGCAATGAAGCGTGTCCAATCCAAGTAGTAAATAAAGTATGTAATGTCCGAAAAGATTTTTTTTTTTTGAAATCAGTAAATATATATTTTTTTCTCCCTGTGGTCTGTAAAATTCGAACCTAAAAGGGAAGTGTAAGTTTCACTCTCCTTAACCAACTACACCATAGCAGTTTCCGAAAATATAATTTCAACAGGTGGTGGTGCATGTCCTCAAATGATAGGAGCATTCCAGGCAAGGAACTAGGAGCTTGGATTATTTCAATCGTTAGCGAAACTTTAATTCAAATAATTGCACGTAATATTCAAAGTGCAAACCGTCCAAGCGAATAAAAATATAGGCTCGAATTAAAAATGGCTGTCAAAAGATTAATATTATCATTATTGTGGGCCTAACAATATTGTATGTTTGTACAGTACATGATCATATGTGCGTGGGCATGATTCTTTAAAATAAACATGATGATTCAGAGATTGATTTCTTTAATCATTGTACAAGATGAGTGGGTCACAATGTTTTTATTCAACAGGATTCGAATCTGAGAACTGTGACGAGTTTAGAATTCTCCCAACCACTATGATAACGAGACATTGTCGTTTTTATTCACAGTGTTTTTGTCCGTTATACTTATTGGGAAATATGTCATGATCTAGCCACATGCTTCCTATGGAAATTATAAATTATAAATGCTTCCTCAAGAGTTGTAGCTCAGAATCCCATGGATGGAATACTTTTTATTTAGGCTGGTGAGGTTTAGGCGGATTATTCAGGATAAAACTACAGGATAGTAATCATAACAGAGACCTTACTCAAAAGTTGATTCGGTAACAGATGTAGAGCCAAGATTTTACTTGAATGCCATATACGAAAAGAAATTGTAGATGCACGGCTATGAGCAGAAACTAGTGGTGTATGAATAATATGATTATAGACTTCTAACAATTTGGAAAGAAAAGAAAAAAAAAGGAAATAAATTTTTGCTGATGGTTTCGACATTCGATAGACTATAATAAGAGGAAGGGAAGAGAGAGAAAGAAAATATGAAGTGCATAAAATAACACAAAGGTTTCCCTTGCAGTTGTAGCATATTGAGACAACAAATATCATGTAGTTTCCAAGAAAGGTCCGTGTAGAGTAGTAAAGAGGAAGGAAAGAGGCCAATTTGCCGTTCAACCACCGACGGACCATTAAAGGAGTTGGTGAAAGTGGGCCAGTTGGAAAAAGGTATCCCTGACCCATGACTTCTACTATATTATATTCCCACTCAGAAGAAAAGATTTTTTTTTTTTAAAGGAAAGAGAAAATCGAAAGAAGAAGGATCTTTCCTTTTCCCTCGTTTGGGTCGCCTTGGGACAATGAAACAGTGTTATGAAAAAGAGACAATGGTGGGTAGACTGGTAGTCCCTTTCTTACAATCTTACCGTTTGCTCCTTCCTTTTATTTCCCATGGAGAAAGGGCATGTCCGAAGTGCAGATACAGGATGTCAGTGCAAATCTAAAATTCGAAAATTCATTCTAATTTTGCATCCCAAGAAAACGACTAACAAAGTAAATTCAGATTCCAAAAAAAAAAATCGAATATAATTCGAATGTTAATACATCCGATTCTAAAAAAAAATCAATATGCACTTCCATATCCATATCTAGATCCATCTAATGTATAAGTAATAAATCATCTTTACATATATTTTATTTTAATTTTATATTTTTATTTAAGTTTCACATATAACATATGATTAATTAATCTGATTAATAATATTTATTATTTACATTTAATTATATTTTAGAAAATATGGATATCTCAGATGTTTAGCAAATATGGATATAGATTTTATCCGTATTTAGTTTTTCGATTGAATACAGATAATATCTGAATCTGAATGTATTCAACGGATTCGAATACAGATGTCAAAGTTAACATCTGTTGTATGACTTCAAAATGTTCGAATTTGGATATTAGCAAATCTACTCTGTATTCGCTCCATTTACACCTCTAATGCAAATACAAGCGGAGCACAATTATAATTGATGCTCAACTAGCTTATGATATTTTAACAAATAATAAGTAGCTAGTTGACAAATATCATGATTCCATGATTTAAATCATAAATTCGAATTTTATGGAAAATGAATTTAGGCGTTAATATTTGTAAAGACCAGTTCCAATTAGACCTGTCAATTTTTGACATGACACGATTACATGAAACGACATGATATAATAACACGATAAAATTTAGTAATAATTTTTTTAGTTATTTTAAAATATTTATGTGATTCATGGTTAATGAAAGAAACTTTATGTTAACACGATTAGACACAATTACTACTTGATTTAACACGATTGGAAATGATTGAACCCAGTTAATACACATTTAACATTGATAATGGATTATTAAGCATATTATTACTAAATTGAATACAAATATATTTTATACATGTTTAAAATTATTGTATTATTAGTAATTAAATATAATTTTTCCAAAATATAAGAAATAATGGTGAAAAAGTTATAGACACAATGACACGATAAGCCTAACACGATAAGTACACGACACAACCTAATTGACAAACTAGTTCCAACCTACCATTTGAAATCCAAAAACTAACATTTGAGAAGCTCCCAAACGCTCTCCCAAGCAGGTGCTAAAACTTCTTTGAACTACACAGATCTTAGTCAGCGACAGTGGTAGCGGAGGTCGATTGTCAGTGACAACTGCGAAGGGTGTACAGCGGAAGAGATAAACGTGGAACAAAGTTGTTGGGACTCCGGTGCTTAACGATAGAGAAATACTTTTCAATATATTTTTGGATAATTTTCCATGATCCAACCCTTCTCCTTTTATAGAGAGAACTGTCCGACCCTCCGCCTTAATGACTCCCATTCTCATCTCATGACTGTTCCAAGAGAGTTGACCAAAACGCTCGGTCCTTTGTGCATAACGACCTTATCTTCTCTTTAATGAATAATTTAATTCATTTATTTACTCCATTCATTATATTTATTTCATTAACGTTTTATTCCATGAATTTATTTCATAAACGTTTCATTTCATAAATTTATTCCTCTTTCAAAGTCATTTATTTTATGATCTTTAATAACCATGTACCAACATATCCCACTTGGTCATAAAGACCATGTATAATATTTCATGCATTGATATATATAACCTTAATTTCCACTCCCACTATTTGCGAAGCGAATAAATTTCAATTTCCTCTCCCACTATTCATAGAAATGTTCTTCATTTCTATTATCTATAGAAATGTTCCTTAATCCTATTAAGTCGACACAGTTTATAAATTTTTCTACTTGAATTCCTTTAGTTAAAGGATTAACAATCATATCATCTATTGAAACGTAATTTACTTTTATTTTCCATTTTTTTACAATATCACGAATATAATGATATTATATTTCAACTGTTTTTCTATTGAACTATTTCCACCACTATTTATCAAACCGATTGCAGCTTGGTTATCACAATATATTTCCATTGAAACATTTATCAAATTAAGATTTAAATCATTCAAGAATCTTTTGATCCAAACTGCATACGTGATTGTTGTAATACAAGCAATATATTCCACTTATTGTGTGTATCTAGCTACACATCCTTGCTTTTTGCTATCCCAATATACAACACCACCACTAAAGATGAATAAGTATTCTAATGTAGATTGTCCATCATCTTTGTCACCATCAAAGTCTGCATCAAAATAACCAAACACTTCAAGCTCATCTGCTTGATAAGTAAGCTTGTGGTGTAATATTTCTTTTATGTATTTCATTATTCTTTTAACAATTTCCCAATGTATTGTTCTGGGATTACTTTGGTAACTACTAACCAAACTCATAGAATATGTTAAGTCTGGTCTAGTACACATCATAACATGCATAAGACTTCCAACAGCTTAGGCATAAGGCACTTTGAAAAGTTCTTTCTCTTTTCCAGAGCACTGGTCCTTACTTAACCATTTTCCATACACATACGGTGTAATGTCGAGTTACAATTCTACATTCCAAACCTTTGAAGTACAGTACGTAGGTACTTTTCCTGATTTATACTTAATATTCTAGACTTTCAATCCCTAAGGATCTGAATTCCAAGAACATAAGTTGTTTCTCCCACGTCCTTCATATCAAATCTTAAGCTAAATTCTTTTTTTGTTTCATTCAACATGCTAGTATCATTTTCGGTAAGTAAAATATCATCTACATACAAGGATAATATTACAAACTTGTTCTCACTTTTCCTGACATATACACAATTATCCAATCTATTTGAAACAAATTCCATTTTCACAATGAGATTATGAAATTTAATATACCATTGTCTAAATGACTGTTTCAAACTATATATTGACTTATTTAATTTGCACACTTTATTTTCTTTTCCTTCCACCTAAAATCTCTTAGGTTGTGACATATATATGTCTTCCTACAAGTCTTCATTCAGAAATGTAATCTTTACATCGATTTGATGTAATTCCAAATCAAAGTATACTACAATAACTAATATCATTCTTATAGATGCGAACTTAGTTAGCGGTGAATAAGTTTCCTAAAAATCAATTCCTGACTTTTGTGTATATCCTTTAGCAACGAATCGAACCCTATATTAATGTCAATAGATCCATCAACCTTCAACTTTTTCTTAAATACCCATTTATAACCTATAGCCTTCCTATTATCAAGTAAATCACATAATTCCCAAACCTCATTCTTTTTCATTAAATCAATTTTATCATTGATGGCTTCCAACCATAGTTCCTTTTCATGTGATTTAATTACATCTTTATATGTTATAGGTTTCATGTGATTTTCCACTTTCATATCAACTAACAAATATGAAAACTCACAACAATATAAATGATAATTATCTATCCATGAAGGTTCAAATCTCATTCTTTTGTTGCTAATAAGAACTTACTATTGTACATTTCTATCTGTAGTTTCTTCATTTCCATTTATAGGCTCATTTTGATTTCCACTTACAATTTTCATGGATTCATTTACATTTTCCACATTAGGTTGATGTTCCCCTTCATTCCCAATATTTGATTCCAAGACATTATTGAAATAATCATCATTTATTAACATAGGTTCCTTATCATTTTCATTTTGTTCATTTTTCTTTAGATTTTCTAAAAATGTAACATCTCTATATTCAATGATCCATTTTCCTTTATAGAAAAATCTATAACCAAATGAATTTTTGCAATAGCCTATAAATCAACATTTTAAGAATCTAGAATCCAATTTATCCCTTAATTATCTTGGAATAAGCACATGTGTTGTATAACCTCATTTTCTTAAATAGTTTAAACTGGACTTTCTTCCAGTCCATAATTCATAAGATGTACTTAGAATAGATTTGTGGATATTTTATTTTATGCATAATTTACTGTAAGTACAGCCTCTCCCTAAAATTCTTTAGAGAGACAAGAATGTGAAACCATGTACTTAACGAAATTCATTAAAGTTCTATTTTTCCTTTTTGCCACACCATTTTGTTATGGTGTAAAAGGCATTGTAGTATGCCTTTCAATTCCATCTCTACACAAAAATATTCAAATTCTTTTGAATTATATTCCTTACTCCTGTCTGTTCTTAATACTTTAATATTCCTTCTAAGTTACTTTTCTACTTCTATCTTGTATCTCTTAAAACAGCTCAATAATTTCGTTTTATGAGATATCAAATAAACATAAGCATACCTAAAAAAATCATCTATAAATGTCACAAAATATTGCTTATTGTTATAAATTTTAACACTAAGTGGACTACAAATATCTGAATGAATTAAGCTTAACAATTCATTCGACCTAATTTCTTTTTCAAAGGATTTCTTAGTTATTTTTCCAATTAAACAATATTGACAATTTTCCAAATTTAAATTCTTAATATCAGGCAGCATATTCAATTTAATGATTTATTCCATTTTAGATTTACTAATATATCCTAATCTAAAATGCTATAAATCACAATTAGATGATGAACACAAGGAATAATTAGAAGTAATATCAATATTATTCATTTCATTTTTAACTACTGGAATGTGAAATATTTCATGTTCCGGTACATAATACCTGTAGCAAAGACTTTTTTCTTTTTTCCAATTGATACGCGTTTATTGTAAAAACGTACTTCCAAGTCATTTTTTATGAGAGCAACAATAGAGATTAGATTCCGTCTCATGTCAGGAGTATAAAAAACGTCTTTTAGCACCATAGTATTATCACCAAGATCAAATTGGTAGGTGTTAATGCTTTCTATATCTAGATAGCTAATGTTGTCTATGTAGATGCGTTATCAACTAGGTTTAAAATCTGTAAAAAGATTCCGATCCTTTCTTTATTTTTGTAATGTGTCAGGTTACACGTGAATCAATTCACCAATCATTGAAGTGGATAACACAACATTGTTGCATTCTACCACACCAATGAAAATTCTTTTGTTGGATGATTCATATTTCGAATTCTTGCCTTTATTTCCATCTTTAATTAGACAATTTACTCTAAAATGACCAAATTGACTACATAAATGGCACAACCCTCATAGTTTCTTTCCTTGTACCTGGTTTGATTTATATTGGACCTTATTTGGGTCATTTTTTCTTTTCTGGCCCTTTTGATACATTGACTTCTAAAATGTTGCATTTATCTCTTCCAGATTTGCTTCATACTTCCTTCGATTGGCCATAATTTCTTGCTTAATTCCTAACTTAGCTGGTAATTAAGAAAGTTGAAGTAAAATTGATCTAAGAGATATGGTTACAATATCAAAACTACTTGTAATTTTTTCAGAATTGGAGTTCCTACTATAGATAAGTTTTTATTCATGACAACCATATTATTAACATGTTCCATGACACTTTGTCCTTCTTACATTTTACAAGAATTATACTTTTGAAAAAGAAGTTCGGTATTTATTTTTGTAATTTTATCATACTTTTCCTTTAAAGCATTCCACAATTTATATGTAGTGTCATATATTTCAAAAAATTTACTTAAACTATCTTCTATAAACATGAACATAAAGCTTCTTGCGTTTTTGTCATCAGATTTCCACTTTTTTAATTTCTTAATTTTTACATCAATAGCATTATCATCAATTTCTTAATTTCCAGATTGTCATAGATAAGAGCATATCTAATTTTCTTATGCCACATCTCATAATTTCCTCTATTTAATTTCTCAATTTTAGCCAATTCAGTAGTAATGAGCTTATTAGCAGTTATATTTCAAATCTATAATAAAATATAATTTATATTCAAATTAGAATTTTTCACAACTATATGTCAACTTACAATAAACAAATTTTCAAAATAATATGTAATGATGGCTCCATTGATAAAAACGAAGACGTTGGTGATCGAGCAACAATCTGGTGAGCACAATCGAGTAAGATCATGCAAATACGGTAGCGACAATGGAAGGCTACGAACAGTAGCGACAATGGAGGTCGATCATCAACAATAGTTGCGAGGAATGTGCGGCAAAGGAGATAAATGTGGAACAAAATTATTAAAATTTCAGTGCTAGTGATGGAGAAGTACTTTTCAATATGTTTTTCAATAATTGTTCATAATCCAACCCTTCTACTTTTATAGAGGGAATTGACCAATCGCTACCCCTTCACCTCAATAACTCCTATCTTCATCTAACCATCGTTCCAAGAAAGTTGACCAAAACGATCGGTCATTTGTACATTTTATTCTTATCTTCTTTTTAATGAATGATTTAATTCATTTATTTACTTCATTCATTATATTTATTTTTATTCTATAAATTTATTCCATAAATGTTTCATTCCATGAATTTATTCTTCTTTTATAATCATTTATATCTTTAATGACCATATACCAACATGGAAACCATAATAACAACAAGAATATAGAGAAAACAATTCAAGTGATCTAACCATCATAGATTTAATAGTTAGCTCTTGATAGTGGTTCAACTATTTTTTTATTTTTTATCAACTATGAATTAATGATTAAGTAATAGTAGTTGCTCGCGACAATACAATAACCCTTCTTTGTGCGTAGACGATGACTAAAAACTCTGGTTCCATGTGTGTGTTTGGAGTGGAAAAAGGTTTGTCGGATAGTGGAATGAAATTTGTAAGGTTGAGTCAGAACCTGGAAATCTTTTGTAGATGTCCAAAACTTGACCTGGATTTCAGAACATAATGTTTCTCTAGCTTTCTGCCGAGTAGAAGATGATCTTTGGCTTTTTTGTAAGATCACTTCTCTGAAAACAATACCATAGAAGCTTGTATTTCTTCTAGCATTCGCCCTTTAGTCTCCGGCACCAGTTTTGCCACAAATAACACGGTCAATCCACAGATGCTTGAGAATATGAAAAAGGTACCTTTGGAGAAAGCAAAAAACAACAAATGAAACAAATTACCGGCAAGAAGAAACAAAAATTAACCCAGAAGCAATATAAATTTCACACCTGATGAGCTCCATGTTTTTAGAAAATTAAAAGCATATGTGATAATCCAGGAGCCAAACCAGCTAACCAAACTCACAAGGCTTCCAGCAGTGCCCTTCATGTTTATGGGAAATATCTGCGAGATGAAAAATCGCTGTCAATGTTCATATGTAAATTACTCTTTACACAAAAGTTGATGAAATAGTAACCAAATAACTTGCCTCAGACATTATAACCCATGGTATTCCCCCCATACCCAACGAGAAAGAACCTGTGTACACCTAATCTCCAAATCAATAACAATAGAAAGAAATACATATAACAAGCAATGAATTTCAGAGACTGAAAAGGTTGAAATAAAGTACCAGTATACCTGCCAAGGCCATTATGGGAATCACATCCTTCCAGCATTCAACTGCCTGCTAAAAAGAATGCATATGATATTTCAAAAGTCCATTGATTATATTCGGAAATATTTTCAGGATGGTACTTTACCTGTAAAAGGAATGACACACCAACAAGAAAGCAACCCAAGCATGTCCCTGCAGCAGAAATCTGGGAGTGTAACAGTCAGTCTAAATTCAAGTATTATATGAACAAATGTGAGGCTTACCATCAATAGCGGTCTTCTTCCACTTTTATCCATTAAAAGAACACCCAATAAAGTCATTGGAATCTACATAGCAAGACTTTCTCTTATACTCCATTGCAACACTGAAAGCCAAATAGAGAGTGCCATGGAATACATACCTGAACAGAAGCCATGGCTATACTTCCAGTGTTTCCAGACGAAAAGCCTGATATTAGCAATCCAATTTCAGTTTTCCCCTAGAATTGCAATATGTAATACACTTATTTTGTTTTCTTACCTGCTGAAACAAAAATTTCACTTGCATAGAATGCAATTGCATTGACTCCTCCGAATTGCTGGAGGACCATAAGACCAACCCCAACCTAGTTCCCATAGTAAATTATCAGATACATAGAAGTAAGCAATGCAGGGTTTGTCTAATAAAGTTTGCTCACAATAACTGAATTAAGGTATCTTTTCTGAAACAAGTCAAGTACTCTCGCATGTGGAAGCCGTGCAAGGCTTTCTGTATACTCCTGTGGATACAACAGTAATCCATCTCAGGGCCTCCATCAAGCAATGTTTAAACAAAGGTTTTGATAGAAATTCATGTGTACCATAATCTCATTGGCTTCTTTAGTACTAACTGAACCCTTCCCCGAAGACTATGCAGTGCTGATTTAAACTCTTGATGATGACCAACTTTTGCCTATATTTTACATATACTTAGTCATCAAAATCATGGTTGAGGATGTAATAATTGCAAGATAAATTTACTAACCAGCCATCTAGGAGATTCTGGAACAAAAAAGAGCCCAACGAATTGCAGCAGAGATGGTACAGTACCTGTGAAATGCAATCTAAAAAATACTCACTGAAATTTTACTTTAGTCAGGTTTCACAGTATTTGCACTAATAAGAAATTGTATTGGGAAAATGTACCAGGTGATATTTTGATGAAATATAAAAAAAATAGCTTAAAAAAATGCCAACTACAATTTACCTAGTACTGCAAGACTGCGCCAACCCAGAATTGTTCCTATTACGTAAGTGAGGGATGCTCCACAACAAATCATCAACTGAAAAGAAAAGGAAATTGGAAAATCACATGCATCCTTTTCTTACCAAATTTTTATGTAAAAGCACCCATTCCTCGACTTTCTTTCACCTGATTTACTGTTGTAAATGCCCCTCGGAGATTCTTTGTGGTTATTTCTGCTATGTATACTGGGACCTGTTTACGGAACATCGTTAGTGCCATGAACACACTATTGATATCAGAAAATGCACATTTTAATGAACTCAATATGTTTATATCAGACTATTTTTGCTCCTGTAATTTTACAATGCCACATTTCTTAAGTTGTTACTAGCTAGTGGTAGCAATTAAGCTTGCTTCAATTGATGAAAAGGAGTAAGGAACAACAGGGGTGAGGAAAATGTAGCTCAACAAGATATATTGATGGTATGACTTCAACGATCTATTAAAACCAAAGAGTTGACACCTAATGCATGTGTTGAAGAGATCAAGCATCATCAACATACTGAGAATCCAGTCTCCAAGGTAAAGAGAAAAAATGAGTGCTGTAAGAGAGTCAAATGCGATAAAGGACATTTAAAAGATAGCCAGATTCAAATATATCTGCAACAGAAAGGAAAAAGGCAACAATTATTTAAGACAAAAATATTGAATTAAATCATTTATCAAGATTTTATTTGAGATAATGGCAAGGTTTGGTGATAGAGAACCAATGAAGTTTGTTATAAGCGTAGAATCAAACGTCGGTTTCGTGTCGGACTTCGGTCCGACAAAAATAGGAAACGTGTCGGACATCGGTGGAAACACGGTAAATTTACGGAAGTCCATGGAAATGGTAAAAAAACTTTGAATTTTGATTTGAAACTCTTAGATAAGCTAAAGTAAGTAATAATCTACATCTTAGACTACTTAGATCAACTTCTTCAATATATATCACATGAAAATATAATAGATCCACCTAATAGAAATATCCCGAAGTATAAATAATACATAAAAATGCTTAATAAATGTTTAAAAACAAAAATACTCAAAAAAGTTACCTTATATATGCTTAATACCATGAAGAATACCTTGGTGGATCAAAATATTCTTCCTGTACATCAGCCATATTGTGTTCTCGATGAATTTGTTGTCGAATTTGAGACTCT
>JAMKQA010005773.1:0-10397 GCA_024699735.1 Posidonia australis
TTGGGTCAGAGTGGGCCAGTGTGGGTCTAATTGGGCTTAATGGGCTTGCGCGGGCCTAATGGGCTTGTGTGGGCTTGTGCAGGCCTAATGGGCTTGTGTGGGCTTGTGCGGGCCTAAGTGGGCTAGGATTTTGGTGGTTGCAACCAGAGCATCAACCGGAGGAGCCTGCTGCCAAGTGACTTCAAAATCGGGGTGTCTACAGTATCATTTTTATTTTTTCAGATCGCTACTGTAGGCAATAAAAATCAACACAAACAATAAAAATCAAAGCCTGCAGGAAAAATTGTACTGAAAATGATTCATCACCTGTTTGATAGGCACTTGATCTCGTCGCTTATGGGTTTCGCGATGAGACTAGTCGCCTCTTGTTATAGCGACTAGAGGTCGTCTTCCTCCTCTCGCATGTAAGGTCTGTCTAGGGTTACAGACTTGTTTCTTTTCTCTCCCCCTCTCTCTCTTGCACATGGGTCCAAGGTTTTGGTAGAGGTTTGGCCCCTCTCTCTCTCCTCTCCCTCTCACTCTCCCTCTCTTTCTCTCTCTCTTGTTGGAAAGTTGGGCTAGGGTTTCAATGTGGTGTGTCTGCTATTGGGTTGTGGAAGAGGAAAGCAGGATGAGGGCTAGAGGGGAGGCTACGTTGGGTTGCCGAGTTCATGGTAGACATGGGCTGGTGCAGTGGGAAGGAGGAGGAGGATAACAGGGTTGTTTGGGTTTGCCCGGGTGGCCTCTCTCTCTACATGCTTTGCATGGGTTCGACAGGTTGGCTTGGTGTTGGGTTCACCAAGGGAGGGGGACGTGGAGGCTGAGAAGTGGGCTGTGGGGTTCGTATGGACTGCGGGGGTGGAGGAAGACCTGATGCCTGCAAGAATGAGGAGGAGGGATCATCGTTCATGCTCGAAGACCAACGACATTGCATGGATAGCGACCCATCATCGAGAAACATGTATAACACGTAAAATTGAAATGAAACAGCGAGAAAACCCTTGAACACATGCTGATATGCACTAAAACGACGAAAACAACATTCATATAATCAAACCTAACGAGGATAAGAGATATACCTACGTGGTGGATGATTTTTGTTGTCCTTCAGTGATGGTGGCGGCTATGGGATGCGGGGGAGGGCTTGGGCTATGATGGACGTCTCTTTCTTCCTTTCTATCATGTGGAGGCTAGGGTTTTGTGGGTGTTTCTCTTCCTTTCTCTCTTTCTAGGGTTTTTTCTCTCTCTCCTTTTCTCTTCCTCTTTCTCTCCTTACGTGAATCTCCCTCTTCTCCCAAAACTCTTCCTCTCTACATCCAAGCTTGGGTTCTCTTATGTGGGGTAGGCTTATATAAGGCACTAGGTAGCATGAGGGACATCAGATGTAGGGCTCTTGAATGGGCGGTGAGGATGAATTGGGTTGGCATGGGCTTAGGGTTTTGGTTGGGCTTATAGTGTGGGCTTATTGCTTTTGGGCTTGTGTTTATTTTATTTTTTAGGTTTGGTCTGGATTTTAGTTTTGATTTATTTACTCTTTTAGTAGTGATTTAGGTTTGGTTTTGTTTGTGTTATTTTATCTTTGAAGGTTTAGGTTTCATTTTTTAAGTTTACGTTTAGGTCTAACTTTGGTTTTAGTTTATTTTTTAGGTTTACGTTTATTTTAGTTTTAGTTTATTTTTAGGTTTAGGTTTAACTTTGGTTTTAGTTTATTTTTTAGGTTTACATTTGATTTTGGTTTTAGTTTATTTTTAGGTTTAGGTTTGACTTTGGTTTTAGTTTTGTTTATTTTTTAGGTCTATGTTTTAGTTTTCTCTTTGTGGGACGAAATGGGTTCATGGTTGAACCTATGGTGTTTGGTTTGGGCTTGAGCTACTAGTTTGGGTTTTAAGATAGGTTTTGGCTTATGTTTGGGTTCAAAGGGTCAAGTTGGGTCCATCGTAGCCAAAGCATGATCCGGGAGGTCCGTTGCCTAGTGACCTCAAAATCGAGATGTCTACAGATGCCCTTCCCTGAGAGAGGTCAAGGGAACCAAGACCGATGCTCAGGGTTAACAAGACACCAAGCTTGAGTCTACTGGAGGGTGATATTTATTGTGGGGTAGTGGGCCAACGGATGCACCAAAAATCATGACTCGGGGCCCATGCATGATGCTAATGCAAGGGTTGACTCTGATGCAAGGAGATAGGGGATGCATGATGCATGAAAATAGGCGACGAGTTAGTAACCTACCATCCCACAGAGGGGAACATGATGAGTTATTCAACTCACATCGAGAGAGGCCCAGACAAGATTGTTGGGCTTGTTGCACAACAGGGCACGATATGATAGATTGACAGCCTATCAGCCGGATAGTTAGGGGTATCAGCCTGCAAGGACAGTGGAGGCGTGGCAAGATATTGGACTCGCCACCCGAGGGTAGATTGTTGACAGATGTCAACCAGACCTTTTGGAATAACAGCTCGAAGATACATAGGGACATTAGGCAAGGCTGTCAGGCTTGCCAACTGAGGGACGGGGTGTGATAAGATGACAGATTCATCGACTGGACATTTTGGGTTGTCAGCCCACAAGGACATGATAAGTTGACGAACCTACCGACCAGATAGTTTAGGTTATCAACCTAAAAAGGAGGGGGACGATAAGTTGACACACCTAACGACTAGATAGTTTAGGTTATTGACTTAAGTGATAGTTTAGGTTATCAGCCTGAGTGATAATTTAGGTTATCAGCCTAATTGATAGTTTAGGTTATTAGCCTAAGTGATAGTTTAAGTTATTAGCCTCAATGATAGTTTAGGTTATCAGTCTCAATGATAGTTTAGGTTATCACCCTGATGGATAGTTTAAGATATTAGCCTGATGCATAGTTTAGGATATCAACCTAGTGGATAGTTTAGGTTATTAGCCTAATGAATAGTTTAGGATATCAGCTTAGTGGATAGTTTAGGATATCAGCCTAATGGATAGTTTAGGATATCAGTCTAGTGGATAGTTTAGGATATTAGCCAAATGGATTGTTTAGGACATCGGCCTAATGGATAGTTTAGGTTATCAGCCAAGTGGATAGTTTAGGATATCAACCTAATGGATACTTTAGGTTATCAGCCTAGTGGATAGTTTAGGATATCAACCTAATGGATAGTTTAGGATATCAACCTAATGGATAGTTTAGGATATCAGCCAAAGTGGATAGTTTAGGATATCAGCCTAGTGGATAGTTTAGGATATAAACCTAATGGATAGTTTAGGTTATCAGCCTAGTAGATAATTCAGGATATCAGCTTAATGGATAGTTTAAGATATCAGCCTAATGGATGGGGAAGGGCATGAAGCGAACTGGATTTCATCTGTCCGAAGTAGGGAGACAAGAGCTAATAGAGGGATTGGCAGATTTAGAAGTTACACCTAGAATGGAGAAAGATAACACCATGGAGCAGCTGACATGCCCCTGGTATCAAAGAATGATACTAGAACAGGGATGAGGGTAGGTCCGGAGATACTAGGGTAAAAAAAGATACCGTTGGTATCGATGGGAGCTGTTGCAAGAGAACGAGTGCGGGGGACCACACCAATTTATCTGGCCAGGTAGAGCTTGCTAAGGTCGAACCTCGTCTATGAGTGCACCTTGGATCGTTGCAACTGTGAGGTGTGGTCTGATACTTGTAGGAGCACTGGATACTGTTGTTCAGAGATTGTGATGTTGGACTTTGAGTGATTGCTAAGTGCAACTGAGGCTAATGTCTTGCATGTGGCATTCCTCTGCAATGATTGATTGTTGTGTTGGTCATGGCCAGAGGACAACTAACATGCCCTTGGTGGGCGATTGTTGTGTATAGAGCCTTGATTGCGATGTATTTGCTGCTTGAAAGTATTGTATTGTGGTGTGCTCTGGCCAAAGGAATACTGACATGTGAGCTGTAGCGGATCAATGTGGGTTGGACCAGAGGGCAACTGACATGCCCTTGGTTCAAGGTGATGAGCTGAGAGAGCTTGATCTAGAGAGTGTTTGATAGATTCCTAGTCGAAGTACTGTCTTGGTGACATCCGAATAAGAGTAGCTGACATGTCCTCGGTCAAACATGGGAGGCTCCAACCATAAGGCAGCTAACATGCCTTTGGCTGAAGGCTACATGAATCCTTGCAAAGTTGAACGTGAAATAGATGGTTGACTATGCCTGTGTATGCATGCTGATGCTTTCTCCTATTTCTTATTTACCATTGCCGTGAAGGAGGGGTTTGCTCTTGACTCATTGGACCCTACCTAAACGCCCTAATTTGTCAGTAGCGCTCTAGGATATGTGAGGTTGTAGTTAATTGGTGGTGTAGGGGAACAATGCTCTGTACCGAAACCACCCTTGTGTCCTACACCTACTCTTTTCATAATACTCTTTTCATTTACTTCCTCATAGGCTTGTAGGTTCGCTTTACCCTTTGCTTGGGAGTAATAGGTATCTAGATGGTGGTTGAGGCTGCTTAATTTTTGAGGAGAAGGGGTGGCTAGTTCCTTTAGTTGCATGGGCTCTCTAGGTACGTACTGCAACTCCTTCCCAAGGTATGTGGTGGGGGTAGAGCTACTCTACTTGCTTCTCTCTTTAGGGCTAGCTTTGTTCTACATCTTTTGTCTTCTAATTTCTTTTGATGCCCTTATGCATATATATATTTTTTGTTCACCCTCTCGCTCTCACTCTCGCCCTAACATTTTATCTTCCTCTTAAGGTATAGGTCCTTTAGGGGGCTTGGGTACTTTGCATCGTTCTCGATGGATGGTGGCTCCCTCACTTGTCTAGGAAACTCAAGTAGTGTTGAGGAGAACAACCCCTTCCTACGCAATCTAGCTTTCCATGGTTTTCATCACCAAGCTATGATTATGTTGATGCTAGAGATGCCTATGCTTGTGCATGTGTTTATTTACAGTAACGCAAAAGACAAGTGCAAAAACGAAACATGGATGCAAATGTAATGTAGAATGTGTGAATGTCAGGACGAGAGTGTAGGTATGCATAATGCATGGCGATGCGTGCAATGGTGGTGGATGATGACTTTGCAAGGCAAGGATACGGCTCCTAGTCACTAGTAGTACTTCTTCAGGTAACATGCATTGACCGGCTCCGACTGCTCTGTGTGGTCCATGTCCTCTACGATTGTTGCCCCCCTAAAGAAGATTCTCTTGATGATATATGGGCCGCATTAGTTGGGCCTAAACTTTCCATGGGCATCAGGGAGATGGATTGCTCGTAATACTAAGTCACCTAATGCAAAGCTTCTAGGTTGGACCTTCGTTTGGTAGGATCTCACCATTCTCCTCTGATATCATTGAGCGTGGTACATGGCCTGCAGTTTGTGCTCATCTATGAGGTTCAAATGGACATAGCGTTCTTCTGCCCATTCTCCTTCCTTGAGCTTAGCTTCTCTAAGAATTCTTAGTGATGGGATCTCTACTTCAAACGGGAGAACTACCTACATGCCATATACCAGTGAGTATGGTGCTGCTCCTGTGGAAGTTCGGACTAACGTTCTATACACCCATAATGCGTAGGGGAGCTTCTCATGCCAATCTTTGTGAGTCATCACCATCTTTTTCAAGATCTTGGTGAGATTTTATTTGCAAACTCGACTGCATCATTCATCTGTGGCCGGTAAGAGGAAGACCTATGATGCTTGATCTTGAAGCTCTGTAGATAGTATTCAATTCTTTTGGCAATGAAGTTCTTTCCGTTGTCTGAGATGATAGTGTGTGGGACCCCGCATCGTACTATGATGTTGTTTCTGATGAACCTTTCTGTTGCCGTAGCGGTGACGGTCTTGTAAAAGGCTACTTCTATCCACTTCGTAAAGTAGTCAATCACTACCAGTATGTAACGATGATCATTGGAGGCCAGTGGGTGTATGGCCCCGATGACGTCTATTCCCCAAGTGGAGAAGGGCCATGGTGAGGACATGCTGTACAATTACTGTGGAGGAGCGTGGATGAAGTTCCCATGGATTTGGAAACTGTGGCATTTACGCATGAATTGACAACAATTTGCTTCCATGGTTGACCAGAAGTAGCCTTATTGCATAATCTTTTTGGCTAAAAGCACCTTGTTCATGTGTGAACTACAGGTTCCTGCGTAGATCTGAAGAATCAAGGTGACGACCTCTTTCTTATCTACACATCACAAGAGCATCTAATTGTAGGACCTTCTGTATAGGTGTTTAGCTCCTAGAACGTATTTTGATGCCAACCGTGCCATGTTTTTCTTATCTATAGTTGAGGCATCAGGTGGGAGGTTGCCCGATTCTAGAAAGACCTTGATATCATGATACCATAAAGACTCCTTTGTTGCATCTGCCTCCTCTATGCTTATGCAATGGGTCGGTTATTCCATGCGGGTGACTGATATTTCGACTTTGTCGTCCCTTGGGACAGAGAGCCAAGATGCTAAGGTGGCTAGTGCGTCCGCATAGGCATTCCTCGCCCTATTCATGAAAGAAAACCGAATGTCTTTGAATCCTTTGATGCTCTTTAGTAGGAATTCATGGTATGGCACAAGCTTTGATTCCTTGGTCCTCTAGTCACCATTGATCTGTGAGATGACCAACATTACATCACCATGTACTTGCAGCTTTTGTGCGCCATGCTTAAGTGCTAGCTGTAACCCTAGGATGCACACCTTATATTCTGCCTCGTTGTTAGTGCATTCAAAGGTCAACTTCTTGGTGATCAGAGTCAATTGTCCCTATGGTGTTAACAACACCACACCTATTCCTCTGCCCTTCTTGTTGACGGCTCCATCAAAGTATAAGTGCCACTGTGACTCATATTTACGGCTATCAGGCTCTTCATCCTCCATGGCGAATAGGATATCTTCATTGGGGAACTGTGTGTGCAACGGCTGGTATTCAGGGAACGGTAAGTCAACTAGATGATCTGGCATGGCTTGTCCTTTTACTGACTTCTGCATGACAAAGGTGATATCATATTGGGATAACAAAACCTACCACTTGACACATCTGCCTACTAGTGCTGGTTTCTAGAACAAATATTTCATAGGATTATGCCGACACAATAGCAGTACCGGGTAAGCCATCATATAGTGCCTGAGTCACTAGGTGGCCCACACTTGGGATAAGTAGACCTTCTCTATGGTGCTGTACTTGACCTCACAGTCATTGAATTTCTTACTTAGATAGTAGATTGCCCCTTCCCTACGCCCTAACTCATTATGTTGCCCTAGAATTGCGCCCATGGAGTGCTATGTAGTTGAGAGATATAAAAGCAAAGGCCATCTAGGCATTGGGGGAACTAAGACTGGAGGCTTCGTCAAAAGTTGCTTAATCTTGTCAAAAGCGACTAGGCATTCGTCATTCCACTGGGTCTGTGCACTTTTCCTCAGGAGCTTGAAGATTGGCTCGCAGATTGAGGTGAGCTGTGCTATGAACCTACTGATATACTGTAATCGCGCTAGTAATCCTTGGACCTCCTTTTCAGTAGTAGGGGGTGACATGTTGATAATGGCTCTAGCTTTGTGTGGATCCACCTCTATTCCTCTCTGACTGATGATGTAACTAAGGAGCTTTTCGAATGATACCCCAAATGCACATTTGTTAGGGTTGAGACGGACCTTATACTTCCTCAGATGGTCGAACAACTTTCTTAGGTAGGAAAGATGATCCTCGGGCTCTTTGGATTTGGCGATCATGTCATCCATGTATACCTCGATTTCCAAGTGCATGAGGTCATGGAATAGTACTGTCATGGCCCTCTGATAAGTTGTGCCTGCATTCTTGAGTCCAAATGGCATTACCCTATAGTAGAAGACTCCCTAGGGGTGATGACAGAGGTTTTCTCCATGTCTTCTTCTGCCATTTTGAGAATTCGTCCATGAATGATAACATTTTATGCCTTGTTGTGTTGTCGACCAAGACATCGATGTAAGGAAGTGGGAAGTCATCCTTAGGGCTTGCTTGATTGAGGTCTCAGTAGTCTATGCACATACGGACCTTCCCATCTTTCATTGGTACTTGGACAACATTGGCCAGCCACTCTGGGTACTGGATGACCTTGAGAAAGCTCATTGTATGCTGCTTCACGATTTCCACTTTAAGTTTCAAGAGCCATTGAGGTTGCCATCTTCTGAGTTTCTGCTTGACCAGCTTGACATCAGGCTTCAATGGTAGTGTGTGCACCACTACCCTGACATTTAGGCCTACCATATCAGCGTAACTCCATGCGAAGATGTCGGCATACTCCTTTAGAAATGCTATGAATTCTACTCTGGTTTGTGGTGAAAGTTGGGAGCTGATGCGTACCTCCTTGACATCCTCAGTTGTGCCAATGTTGACCACCTTAGTTTCCTCTTCCACATGTAGATTCGGGCCTCTTGGATCATTATCATAGAACTGGGGTTCTAGCATGGCATTGCCATTTAGATCATCCTCATCTCTGTATTCTATAAGCTCCGATGGGATTTCCTTTAGGAAGAGTGAGACTACAACCTAATGGGTGGCGACGTCTTCTACCTCCTGTTCTTGTTGGCATCTCACGGTGGTCACACTAACTCTAGTATCTTTGTATTTGCAATGTGTAGACACCCCGACTTTGAGGCAGCTTGTTGATGGATCCAGTGGCGATGAATTCAGATCTTGCTTTCTCAAACAGAATCCTCCAAGTGCATCAAACTAACCTAGAGTCATGGACAAGGCCTTAGAGCTAAATCCAGCATCCTACTTAGCACATTTGACCGATATAGTTAGATGGCACACCTTTCTGGTGCATTCTTGTAGCACACTAATATGGTACATTTTATTGGAGCACTAAATAAGCACACTAAACTAGAGCACCTACCTGGCACACCTAACTAGCGCACAAACTAGGCGCACCTAGCTGGCACACATAGGCAGCGCACCAGCTCGATTTCAGGTCACTAGCTGTTCATTTGCCTAGCAAAACTCCAGCCATTATGCCCCTAATTTGCTGTAACTTTCGTTCATTATCAGCATAACTATCATTGTCTTTTGGTCTTTGGGGAGGTCTTTTGGTTTCTTGAGCCTTTAGAACTTCCTAGCATTTCCTATATAAACTCTTGGTAGTCATTGAGAGAAGGGGTTGGAAGAAGAGAGAAAAGAAGAGCCTTTGTTTCTAGCACAAACACCCACGTCCTAGCTTTATCCAGAGCCAAGAACACTCACCCTTGAGTAGGAGATCATTCACTTAGCATAGGAAAAAGCTCCTTCATCCATAGCTTTCAAAAAGTCCCTTCTTTTGCATCACTTGGAGGCCATTTGGGAGGAAGGAGATCCTTGTTTTCTTCAGTCATCAAAGTCATTTCGAGCCACTTGTGGAGGAGTACAAGAGCACACCAACAGGTAGGCATCTAGACTTTCTCATAGCTAGATTTCCCTTCATGAATACGGGTTCATTTTAGAGAAGTCTTATATGATAAGCATGAAGAATTCTATACTTGTTGGATCACTTTTTTAGAGCATGATATTCATATGGATCATGACCTTTATGCCACCATACCAATCATGCTATGCTCTTGTACTATTGGATGAGATATATGCTTGTCTTTGTTGTTTTTTGTACTGAATCTTAGAGATATGCAATATTTGGTGGGTCTATGTTCTATTCATATTCTTAATGCAATAGGAATGGCTTAATGGGTTCATTTCCCTTTTTGTTGTATGTATCTATGTTGTTCTTCTTGCATGTGCTCTGGTGCTGGCTTTGAGCATTAGACCTAGCTTCATGATTTTCATCTAAGTAGGAGAATGTAGTCATGTGTGAGGCTTATTGCCCTTGAGCACAAGACCCATGTCATGGTGTCTTGGGTTTATCCTTCCTTTGATGGCTTTATGGAAGAGAGATGAACCTATATGTGATCGATGTTTTTTTCAGATGTCTAGGATGTGTTTTCAAATGGTCTCGAGCTTATTTATAAGATTTTATATCGCATAGCATATCAATCTGGTTGTTCTGTGATTTCTGAGTTTCACTTTAGTGGAGCACATAGGTGGCACACCTAATAGGAGCACACCTAATAGGAGCACATTGCTGGTGCACCAAACAGGCGCACCTGCCTACTTCAGTGCACCAACAGTGACTTTTGGCATGATATTTAATATGGTTCCTGATTTGCTTTGCTTCTAGTTTTCTTTGGGTGTCCTCCTGGATATATCAAGATCACTCCTGTCTGATTTCATCCTCTTTTATGCATGATAGCTTAGGTTTTCCATGTAGCAAAGCGAGGACATTAGTCACTCGATATTACTGGATCTATGGTTATTTTCGTGCCATATCTTTGTTTTAGAAATATTACATGAATTTTGATGATTATTTACTTGTGCATATTTTTCATAAATATTAAAACTTGAAAAAGATATAAGTGCCTTATCTTGAAATCAAAAAGGACATACCAACATCAAGAGTGACAGAT
>JAMKQA010005777.1:0-13015 GCA_024699735.1 Posidonia australis
GCGTGCCTGTCTTTTCTTCCTTTCTTTTCCTTCTTTTTCTCCTTCCTTTCCTTCCTCTCACGAGCCGCATACTTTTCTCCCCGTCCCCTTCCCTTCCCTGACCCGTGCCACTAGCGACACTGGTCCGTGCCTCGTCGTCTCCTCCGATGCGAATTTGTGTTTTAGGTTGGATTTGGTCAGAAATGTGAATTTGAAAAGTATGTTTTGGGGAGAAAACCCAAATATTGAAAATGGAATTGTTTTGGAAAAAAATGAATTCCAAAAGGTTTTTAAAAGGAATGTTTTTTAAGAAAAGTGGTTTTGGAATGAAATTCCAAGATGTTTGGGAAAAGAAAAGAGATATGGCTTTTGAAAAAGAATATGGTTTTGGGATTGAATTCCCAAGTGATTATTTAATAAAAGAAAGGATGATTTTCAAAAAGAAGAAAACCAAGTTTTTTTGCAAAATGATAAGAAACGAGTTTCTTTTGGCTTTGCCGAGTTTTGTTTGTGGTTGTGTGTTTTGGGGCGCGTACTGGGTGACTTAGATGTCACTCAAGCGTGCTATTTGGTTTTCAGGTGCAAACCGTGTGCAGCCGAGTCCCGATGCAGGAGTTGGAGCTTCTAGCCGCACATTGTGATCCTGAAGGTGAGCCTTGGTTACAGTTATATTTGTTTTTGTAATTAGTGTAATTATGCTTAGGATACTGTGATTTGGTAGCGTGCCCAGGATCGGGGCGTTACACCTGCTAATATACTTTGTTTATGCACACCACAACTTTTTTGTTCTGCTAATGACCGTAGGCGTTACAAATATACCTGATAATCAACACTTATACTACCATGCTTTACCTCGAGACTTGTGCTTTGCTATGTTCGGATATACAGTATTTATTTTGCTTGTCCTACTGCTTAAATCCTAGTTTGACCCTTGCCCTCTTGCAAGATGATCCAGTTCCTGAGGAGGAGACACCACGGCCTTCCCTGGACACACCCTCGAGTTCTCGCCCATGGCGGCGAGGCAGCTCCTTGAGGTCATGTGTTTCTAGCAGTTCGACACCTACTGTCCCCATCGAGGTAAGCTAAACTGGAATAACTTGTATATATGACATAAACCCAACATCTTTATTAACAAATGCACTTTTAGGAGTCCAACAACTTTGCAGGGTGACTCCTCGCGGCGATCATATTTGCGAGAGCCCCGAGTTCATGGTAACTATTTCATTCTTATTTTTTCTTGTTAGCATGCTTTGGCTCTAACACCACTGCTTCTCCGACCCTGCATCCATTCATCTGTTACTATTTTAGGTTGGCGATGCTAACCAGGTGATGCGGTGTCATTGGGTTCCTATGCTCGATCACTTCCATCGCTTAGTTGAGTTTTTACAGGACTTTCTGCTCCACTGGTCCCCTTTTTGTGGCTTACTCCGCATTCCAGCCATCCACGACAACTACAACTTCTTTCGGGCTTTAGTGGAGAGATGGAGGTTCGAGACGCATACCTTCCACTTCCCATTCAGAGAGCAGACCATCCTACCGGACCAATAGGCCCTACTGACGGGTCTCCCATTCGACGACGAGCCGATCATAGGCGAGACCACACACGGGATGCATCTGGCCCCTGCACTTTTAGGCTATGTTCCTCCAAAGCCACCTAGGGGGAAACATATGATCACTGTGGGGTGGCTTAGAGAGTGGGACCAGTTCTGGCCCAACCCAGAGCCGGGTAGTAACGATGAGGATTTTGTACTCAAGCACTTCCTGCTGGATCTGCTAGCAATGATCTTCTGTGATTCTTCCACTTATTGCATTCATGCGGATTGGCTAGCATACCTAACCAACTTGGAGTACCTAGATCACTATGATTGGGTTGGAGATAGCTACACTTGGCTGATTTGCGGGCTTGATAATGTAGCTAGGCTGGGTAGCCAGTCTTACATGGGACTGTATCCCCTGCTCACCGTAAGTATTTTACTTTCTTTCTGCAAAATTTCCTTTTTTTGATGATATCTGATTAACTGTCCTTTTGCTTGCCATTGCTAGTAGTGGGCCATGGAACACATTACACGGGGACATGATTTTGGCTGCCTCCATGATGAGCTTCTCCCCCTCCCTCACTAGTGGGTCGAGCCTGACCACTAGGCTGCTGTGGGGGTCTACAGCTACGAGTCCTACCGTTATCTGCTGGATTTGTTAGAGCTCGAGGACATAAGTTTTTATGTTTTGGACTTTATTTTTTGCATGTTCACTTTTGCTTGCACTGCTTATAATTATCTATTCCTGCAAACAGGTTCACTTGCGCCTATTCTCTATATACGACGGCTTCAACTAGGCACCTCTAAACTTTGATCGTGTTCTGAGGGACAAGCAAGTGAATTCTTATTGCATGAAAAAGTTGGCTTATTTCCTCCCAAGGTGTGTGAGGCACCAAGTGCTGAACGAATTCTGTATTCCTGCCCCTCCTCCTTCAGACATGGATTTCCCGGTCCTGTCTCATGCTGCGGCTAGGAGTTAGCACGTTGTTGCTGTGGCCTCTCAGGATAGACATATTCTTTGAGAAGTCAACTATACAAACTACTTAGCTTGGTACAGGTGGGTTGAGAAGCCCTACCTTTTTGAGGTGGCCGTGCGCGATAGCCTGTGACCATGTCGGTGGAACCCTGCATGGCTCTCCCCTACCGGGTGCATGGAAACACACGAGGAGACGCGATATGGTCACGGCGAAGATAGAGAATCCGGACAAGAAGACTAGGCTAGGAAACACCAAGGAAAGATAGGAAAGGATAAGGAAAGGAGTCGACACCTGGTCTTTTAATGGAAAAGACGAGGAAAACCATACACATAAGAAAATCATGAAGCAAACAGGACACAGAAAATATATGTGCTCTGTGCCTAATGGATAAAGTGCACAAATGAATGTGGGCCAAAGAAAGGATAAGGATTCTGGTTATGCATGGGGAAGCGGTTAGGCACCCCCATGCGCTCGAGAAAACTCAGTCTTTCTAGGTTTCCTACTTGTCAATGGTATACTAAATGTGTGCTTGTTTATTCTAAATGTTCATGCTAAAGTTCACTGGAAAAACATACTAAATCAAAGGAAAGAAGTGAAACAAAGGGAAAAGTTAATCCGAGGGTCAAATGTAGGCATTGAGAATGCCACTTTACTGTACGCCCTTGGGCGATGAGAAAAATCATGAAAATTGAGAAATTCTCGAAAAGTGTCTCGCAAATCAGCGAAAATTTGGATAAATCCGAGAAAATCAAAATAGGAAAATAATCCTCATTCGAGACAATGTTGGCTTTGATAAGCCTTGTAATGTACGCCCTTGGGTGATGGAAAACCAAATCAAGTCAAATGACACGAAAATCGAAAAGAATCCGGGAAACGACGAGAAAACCAAGCTCGCCATGAGTCAGAAATGCGTGCGTAATATAAGGAAGAAAAGATAAGAAAACTTGCATGGAAAAGTGCAACAAAATGTGCAAAATGCATGTATAAGTGTAATAATGAGAATTACAGGGGCCTTTGTGCAAAAAACCCAAATTCTGAATAGTAATTAAAATTCTGAAGCCCAAATTATCAAAAATTCATAAGAAAAACCCATTCTATGCAATTTTAGAGAAATCTGGGGTCAAATGTGTAAATATGTGCATTTCAGGTCAAATTGAAGGTTCCTTGGGGTTAAAATGCAATTCAAATTCGGGAAATCCAAGAAAATCAAATTGGAGAAAATAATCCTCTTTTAGGGACCGTGTCAGCTTTGTTTAGCCTTTTACTGTACACCCTTGGGCGATGGAAAGCCAAATCAAATCTAAAATGCGAAAAAATCGGAAAGAATCTGGGGAACGATGAGAAAGCCAAGCTCGAAAAGAGTTAGAAAAGCGTGCGTAATGTAAGGCAAGAAAACATGCATGAAAAGATGCAACAAAATATGCAAAATGCATGTGTGAGCGTAAAAATGTGAATTCCAAGGGCCTTTGTGCAAAAAACCCAAATTTTGAATAGTAACTAAAATTCTAAAGCCCAAATCATCAAACAATTCATAGGAAAACACATTCTATGCAATTATAGAGAAATTTGGGGTTAAATGTGTAAATATGTGCATTTCTAGTCAAATTAAAGGTTCCTAGCAGTTAAAATGCAATTCTGCCACTAAGACATGCATTTAAAGCAATTCAGTAGAAATTTAGGGTAAAATATGCAAGAAAAAGCATCCATGAAAGTTTCAAGGGCAATTCAGTAAATTTACCCTAGAAAACATGCATTCAGTGTGAAATCTGTAAAGTGCAGGGGTTAAAATGCAATTTACCCATAGAATCAAAGCATTCAAAAGAGTTTCTGTGAAGTTCAGGGGTTTTAATGCCATTTAACCAAAAAAAATATGCATTCAGAATGATTTCAGAGAAGTTCGGGGGTTAAAATGCAATTTAACCAGAAAAATATGCATTCAGAATGATTTCAGAGAAGTTCAAGGTCCTTTATCCAAAAATATTGGATTAAAATGCATGAAAAGAAACTCTGAGGGTTTTTGTTAAACTTTCAAACCTAGAAAACACTATTTTGATTACTGAGGGGGCATAATGCAATATTTTCAGTTAAAACTTTATTCAAACAAATTAAGAAAAATGATCAAGGACCTAAATGTAATAAAGAAAAGGACCTAAATGTAACAAATAGAAAGTTTTAGAATTTTATTAAAAGAAAAATGCTTTTTTAATTTTTTTTTTAAAGGAATAGACAGCGACGGTTGTCGGCGACGGAGCTCCACCGTTGACGACCGCCAGAGGGGGCTATTGGAGGCGCTCCCACCTCCCTTGCTGTCGAAGCAAGAAGAGAAGGAAGGGAGAAGATCCAACGGATTGGATTGAGAATCCAACGGCAGGAGTGGGCCTCCCACCTCCCTCGCCGTTGAAGCACTCCTGCGACGGCGTCAGGGAAGAAGAGAGCTCTAGAGGCTGCGGCGTGGCGATCCAAGGGTCCTAGAGGCTCAAAGGGGCGTTGAGGAGCATCTCCTCTCTTCTAGGGGCTCAAACAGTGGATGATGATGCCGAGGGGGCTCCGACTGCCGTCGACGTCTTCTTCTCTGGCGAACAAGGTCGCAGGCGTGTTCCAGAGGTCGTGGCTCAGCTCCAGAGGCTCCGGTGTACTTAGGGGGCACCATGGAAACTTTTTGGAGGCTCAGAGCGGGACGGAGGGGCTAGAGGCGTGCTCTCCTTCTCTGGCTCCGATCATCTTGTTCGGTGACGGCGTCTTGCACGATTCCGGCGAGGTTTTGGTGGAGGCTTCGGGAGGTAGTGGAGCAGCGCGCGGAGGAGCGAAGAGGCAAGAGGGAGATCCAGGGAGGAAGGGACGACTTTCTTAGGCCAGGGCCGTGCCCTGGACCAAGTCCCCCACCTAGGCCACCGGAAAACAGCTCCGGCAAGGCCTAGGGGCTGATTCTGACCAAAGGAGGCTACTGGACTTGTTGGAATCAACACCGGGGAACACAGAAAATCCTACGAAACTAAAATTGAAGCTAAAAATGGCTGGAGGAGGTCGTACTTGGTCTGGCAGTGTGATTTCTCCTTTGTAGCTTGTCGGAGATGGCTGGAATTCCTTGTTTCTCACCTCTGCAAGCTCTTTTCTCTTCTTGGAGCTCTCTCTCGGACCATCCTTCCTTCTCTCAGTCCACCAGTACTCTATTTATAGCCAAGGAAGACCACTAGCTCCTAACAAACCTATAACAACCCACCACTTTAACAACCCACTCAAACCAAACTATAACCACCTTAACAACTTCTTAACAACCTAAACAACTTAACCACCTCATAACAAACTAACAACCTTCCAACTAATTCACTAACAAACCCAAGAATGTTTGAGAAAGTTGGCTTAAATGGGCTTTGGTGGGCCTTGGTGAATTACTTGGGCTTAATGAAATTAAATGGGCCTTCATGGGCTTTGGTGGGCCTTGGTGAGCTCTGGTGGGCTAAATGGGCCTAAATGGGCTTTCATGGACCTAAATGGGCCTAAGTGGGCCTTCATGGGCTTTGGTGGACTTTCATGGGCTTTGGGACTAAACTAGGGTTTGAGTTCATTTGATTAAAAGCCCAGCCACCATACTTCATCCTGCAAGCATGCAAAATTGCAATTTTGGGGTGTCTACATAACCAGCGTGGAATGTGGTATGCCTCTGACTAGGCTAAGGTAAATTGTTGTAATTTCTGCTTGAAAACTTTATTTCTTACAAAAGGACAGATCTGACATTTGTACTACTTTCACAGGGCTTTGAGGAGCAGTTTGCCTTTTTTTATGAAGATATTAGGCGGAAAAGGGTATGAGCCTTTATTTTAGTTAAATATCACCTTATCTCCATCATAAATTCACCTACCATATTTGCAAACTCGTGCAGGAACTACACTAGCGGAACATCCTCGGGTATCCCTTCCTCCTTTTAATTTTGCCACTTTCTTTTAACAACATACTTGCCACTGATATCAATCTGACATTCTTTTGACAGCAAGACTATCTGGCTCACAAGGTGAACGTGGCTACCAATGGAGAGTTCACTTTAGAAGCATCCGAGGAGGATCGCTCCGACAAAGAGGTTTCACAGAGGGTCCTAAGTTCTGCTGCCTGCATGCAAGCTGCTGCTGCTACCCAGTGTTCACGTCGAATCATCTGGCGAGGGGCTCGACTCCAGGCCAAGAGCTTCCAAGAGGCACCATCTGATGAGGAGGAGTCAGACGAGGAGTAGTTGTTTCCTTTCTTTTTCAGTCTTCTTCTTTTTTTTGTTTGCTAGTCCTTGTATGAATGTTACAACTTGTATCGCGAACAATGTATCTTGTGTTTTTAAAACTCATGAATGCAAATCTGACTTTGGGATGCAGCCGTCTTCTTGGGTGCTTGTCTGTGTGTGGAATGTATGTTGTCGTGTAGGTTTCAAGAATTGGCACCGATTTGGGCGAGCTTAACATTTTAGGGGAGGTTCTGCCCAATGTCCACCAGGTGGTGCGCTAGCTATGTGTGTCATCTTGGTGCGCTACCTAGGTGCGCCTGGTTTGTGCGCCACTTAGGTGCACCAGCTAGGTGCGCTATCTTGGTGCTCCACTTAGGTGCGCCAGCTAGGTGCTCTATCTTAGTGCGCCTGGTTGGTGCGCCACTTTGGTGTGCCCCAGAAAATCGATAGTTTGCATTCCTTGTCTGCTGCGATCCTTTCTTTTCTCCCTATATAATCTCACATTCCCAACGATCGCCTTCTCTACTGCGAAAACCCTTCACGAGCTTTCAATCCTTCCTACAGCTTTACTTCTGTTCTTCTGGTGCCGGCTATGCTCTCTCCTTCATTGCAATGGTATGTATCCTCCTCCTTGAGATGATTCTTCACATATGCATATATCTTGTTGTTTATACTCCCTCATATCTTGCTTGCAATGGTATGTTATCCTCCTCCTTGAGATGATTCCTCACATATGCATATATCTCCATGCTAAATCTTGTTGTTTATATTCCTTCACATCTTGCTACATGGAAGGGAAAACATATATCTATTCTTATCAAACCTTGTGAAGAAATATTCTGATTTTCCTCTTCTTTTTTTTGGCCTTGTGCACATCTCATATATTGCAAAAAAGGCTACATAAGCAGATGTCCCATCACACCTTAGATTTGCAAAAGACAAGATAAATTAATTTTCCTGATGCATATTTTCATATCATGCAAGGGGAGGTGCTACACATTCTGATTTCTATATTTTTTTGTTCTTTTTTGATTTACAAGCTTTACTTCTCGTCTTTTACCATGAGAAAATGCTTTGTTAAATCATTTCTGTTGGCCCCAGACTCGATCCTGCATTTTTCCTACCATATCTTGACCCAAGACCATTTCCACAGGGATACCCAACCATGGTGACACTGAGGTACTGCTCTAATGTTCTGCAAGCATGGATTGATGCCTTGACTACTGCAGATTGTGAGCAACTACGGATTTGGGGCATATCATCTTCATTACTGAATATTGCTAAAGTGGAAGTGAACTGGCATTTGTTATGTGCTGCAGCTAGATTCTGGAAACCTGCCTTCCACGTATTCTGCTTTGGGCAGACAGAGCTGACTCTCACTTTGGAAGAAGTCCGACGGATATGTGGCATGTCACCATACATGTCTCCGCCTGTCTTTTTGCGCTGCGACAGCTATGCTTCTATCCTAAGCCAACTGACCGGTTTGTCTTGAAGTGTTTGCAAGAAAAGCCTCATTTGCAAGGACGGGTCGGCTACCATGCTGTGCCTGGACTACTTTGACAAGATTATCAGCACTCGTCTATCCTCAGTTAGATTGTGGCTCCACGGCTTTGTGGTATGCTTCCTTGGAGAGCTAATCTTCAACCACGACCAAATGACAATTGCCATTGAGGTGGCAGAAATAGCATTGGCGATGATCACCTATCAAATTGATCTTGCCCCCATTCTTCTAGTGGAAACTTATGTTGGCTTGGACCAGGCTCTGAAACGTTCCAGGCATTTCAATGGGTGTGACACCTTAGTGCAAGTAAGTTAACAATGTTACCTCAATAATTTGCTGTGCCTATCTAACTGTGCTCTGTTTTCCCCTGCCAGGTTTGGCTCACTGCCCATATAGGGATGGAAGTCTTGCACCCTCAACATTCAGTGTTTGAATCCTACAGTCGTACCAACCATTCACGCACCTTTCCAAGTGTACATGATTTGTGCAACAGACTGCGAAATCTCACCAAGGACACTGTAGTTTGGCGTATTCTATTCACAACTTCGAAGCCCTTCACTGTATTCTTTAATGATAGCGACATGTGACTTGTTGTCCTTCCGGGGCTAACGGGCGACGTAGAATACCATCCTGTTTGTGTTCTTCGTCAATTCAACTTTTGCCAAGACTCGATCGAGCAATGCCCTATGCCCGACTGCTTCAAAAGTTACATTCTTGGTTCTGATGTGACGACCACTGAGTTAGCCCACATGACACGTATTGGCATTCAATCTTCTGGGCTTGCCATTACTAAAGGCTCAGATTGCACAGTAGAATATAAGGCCGAAATTCATGAAACTTAGCCTATAAGTGAACTTCCTCCTAGTGGCACTTCCTTTACAGGAGCTGGTAGCTCAAAAAGGCCTAGAGCTGACTGAATATATTTGGTCCACATTCATTAAATAAGAAAATTTGTACAACTGAAGGGCTATAATAAAAGACAATTTTGCTTGCACACTTTGTCATTTCAGATTCTGGTCTGACTATGTCTGCCCGTATGCTCCTAATAACACTGTCCCATTAATTCTTTTGACTTAGAATGGTAGCTAGCATGCCCCTAGTCAATGACCCTATTTCCATCCAAGGAGCAATTAACACGCCCTTGGTTGAAACTCCCTTCTTTGCCAATATTGCAACTCAAAAAGGCAGCTGGCATGCCCCTGGTTGGAATATGGACAAATGCCTTGCAAAGTGATGCAAAGTACGCAAAGAATGCATGATTTAAAATGCTAAATGCTAAATGATTAATAGAAGTATAAGATGGAAGTAAGATCCATGCATGATTTGTAAATGTTAGTGCCCTCAGCGCCAAGGAAGCCTTTATTGCCTGCTACAAGGAACTAGACTGTCCTCAACTCACGTGGTGCTACCTAGATTCCTTGGTTTATTTGTGGCCCTCACTTGACATCATTTTAGGATAACATGGACTCCGTGCCAAACTCTTAGGGCCCTACACCTATTTTTTTAATGATTCCTTTTTCTTTTACTCCCTCAAAGGCATATTGACCTACACTATCACTACTTGGAGGTAATAAACACGTAGGCTAGGGGATGGCTGCTCTCTTTCTTGTTGATGCAAAGGGGTGGCTAGTCCCTTTATAAACGTAGACTTTGTTGGTGTATGCTTCAACTCCTCTCCAAGTTATGTGATAGGGATAGAGTCGTCTTGCATGCCTCTCTCAATGGAGCCGACTTCTATCTGCAACTTCTATCTTCTTATTTCTTTTGTGCTCCGAAGACTATATTTTTTTCGGCTCACACTCATTCATGACTTATCATTTTTTTCTCCCTCTGGAGGTATTGGCCCCTTGTGAATTTGCACACTTTGTCCAATTTCCATGGATAATCACTCCCTCACTTCCTAGGTCACCCAAGTAGTAACATATGTGGAGGATCAAATTTCCTCCTAAGCAGGTAGGTGTGACCATGTTGGTGGAACCCGTTGCATGGCTCTCCTCTATCTGGTATGCATGGAAGCACATGAGAAGTTCCGATACAGTCACGGCGAAAATGGTGAATCCGGAGGAAAAGATAAGGCTCGGAAACACCAAGGGAAGGCAAAAGGATAAGGAAAGGAGTCGCCACCTAGTCTTTTGATGGAAAGACGAGGAAAACCAGGAAAAAACACAAGAAAAAGTAAAATGCAAGAAGGATGTATGCTCCGTGCCTAATGGACAATGCAAAATGAATGCGGGCCAGAGAAAGGGTAAGGATTCTGGTTACGCATAGGGAAGGGGTTAGGCACCCCCATGCGTCCGAGAAAACTCAGTCTTTCTAGGTTTATTACTGTCAATGGTCTGCTAAATGTATGCTTGCTTACTCTATATGCTCATGCATGAAAATGACTGAAAACTTGCCAAATCAAGGTAAAGAAATGAAATAAAGGGAAAAAGTTAATCCGAGGGTCAAATGTAGGCATTTGCAATGCCGCTTTGCTGTACGCCCATGGGTGATAAGGAAAATCGTGAAATCTTCGGAAAGCGTCTCGCAAAACAGTAAAAATTGAGATAAATCCGAGAAAATCAAAAAAGGAAAATAATCCTCATTTCCGGACAATGTCGGCTTTTTGAAGCCTTTTAATGTACACCCTCGGGCGATGGAAAGCCAAAACAAGTAAAAATGTTAGGAAAATTAGGAGAAATCAGGGAAACGAGGAGAAAACCAAGCTAGAAACAAGCTAGGAAAGCGTGCACGATGTTGGGAAGAAAAGACAAGAAAATCTGTGCAAAAAGATGTGAAAAGTCATGCAAAATGCAAGTGTGAATGCAAATATGAAAAATCCATGGGGTTTTGTGCAAAAAGCCCAAATTCCAAGGAAAACAAAAGTTCTGAAGCCCAAGTTATCAAAAATATATAAGAAAACACATTCTATGCAAGTATGAAGAATTCTAGGGTCAAATGTGCATCCCTAGTCAAAATGAAGTTTCCTAGGGGCCAAAATGCAATTTTACCACTAAGACATGCGTTTAAATCAATTCTATAGAAAATCAGGGTAAAAATGCAAGAAAAAGATTCAAAGAAGGTTCTAGAATGTTTCAGGGCTAAAATAGTCATTTTACCCTTGAAAACAGGTAATCAGAGTAATTACAGTAAAGTATGAGGGCTAAACTGCAAAATTCACAGTGACACAAAGCATTTTGCAAGATTCTGAAGAAATCAGGGGCAAAAAGGTAATTTTCACTAAGAAATAAAGCATTCAGAAGAATTGCAATGAAATATCAGGGTTTAAATGCAATTTACCCAGAAGAATATGCTTCAGAGGAGTTTTTAAACGAGTCTAGTGGTTTTTATGCAAATAAACGAAAGAATATGCATTCTGGAAGATTCCTGTAAAGTATAGAGGTCTAAATGCAATTTACCCAGTGAAAACATGCTTCTAAAAAGTTTCAGAGAAATATGGGGGCTAAAGTGCAATTTAACCAACAAAAATAACATTCTGGAGAATTGTAGAAGAATTTAGGGGCTTAAATGTAAATTAACCAGCAAAAATAAGCATTCTGAATCATTTTAAAAGAATACAGGGGCTTTCATGTAATTTTCATAGAAAAATGAACTTCCAGAAAGATTTTAAGAAAGCTCAGGGTCTTTTATGCAAAATGTTTGAAGCAAAAAGCATTTAAAAAAAACTAGAGGACTTTTATTAAAGTTTTAAACTTAGAAAACATTATTTTAAATGTTCAGGGTAAAAAATGTAATATTTTCAGTTAAAACTTTATTCGAAAGATTTATGAGAAATGAGGGAAGGACCTGTATGCAATAAAAGGACCTAAAAGTAATGCAAAAAGGATCTAAAAGTAAAAAGAAATTTAACTTTATATTTTAATCAAAAATATAGTTTTTATATTTTTATCTTAAAAGAAAAAGGAGGTGACGGCGCCGGCGACGAAGCTCCACCGCCGACGCCCATCAAAGAGGGAAAACAAGACCTTCTCGTGGTTTGATCTTAGATCAGATCCCACAGGAAGCAAGAAGGAGAGGAGAGGGAGGCATCCAACGGCCCGGATGTGGTTCTTGACGGCTGAATCGACCCCCCCACCTCGCTTGCCGTCAGGGCTGCTCCGGCGACGTATCCGAGGTGGTTGGAGGTGTTCGAGACGGTGGCGCTGCAATCTGAGGCTTCTGGAAGGTTGAGGAGGAGTAAAAGGTGGTTTTCCTCCATCCAGGAGCAAGGATCAAGCCTTCCCATGCTTCCCGGACTCCACCTGCTGTCATCATTGCAGATTCCAGCGAGCTGGGCTGAGGAAGCCTCCTTGAGCTCGAACTGGATGGTTGGCTACTCCGAAGCGTCGAGGAAACACCAAGGATCGTTCCTTGGGGGCCAAGGAGATGCTGCGACACGCCAGGATCACGGTTGCACTCCACTATGCACCTTCTTCCCCGACGACGATGACGGAGTGGCGACGACTGCGTTCTTCTACTAGCACCTCCACAGCGACCGAAGCAAGGCGATGACAAGCGGAAAAGCAAGAGGGGGCTAGGGGGAGAAGAAACCAAGGCTCTAATACCAGGGAGGAGCCCTGAGCTAGTGCCCCACCTAAGTCGTCGGAAATCGACTCCGGCAGGGCCTGGGGGTACCAAACGAGCTAGAGGAAGCCTCTGGAACCCCTGGAATTGATCAAGGAAGAAGGGGGAAGGCCTAGGAGCAACTATTTAACCATAATTGAAGTCAGAAAGGGCGTACCTAGTCTAGCAGTGGTTTTTCACCTTGTTGCTTGTCGGAAATCGTCTCTCCTCCTTCACTGCGAGCTCCTCTCTCTCCCAGAAGCTCTCTCTTGCC
>JAMKQA010005781.1:0-10842 GCA_024699735.1 Posidonia australis
AGTAGTTGAAGAGCACTTGGAGCTTAAGGCAAGGCTAGGGTTGGAGAATTACAACTCTCTTTTCTCTCTCAATGAATTACAATGATGTATATGAATGTGTAGTAGAATCTGTCTTTAGAACATCATATGGACCTCTATTTATAATCATACATGTTTGCCTAATTGGGTCTAACGACTAGAAACGACTAGCAAATCTGCAATTATCTGACAGAAGATTCGGTATGTCGTTTTTGACCGGTCGACCGAATTTTACAACGGTCGGGACAATTCGGAACTTCGAAAATATTTCGGTCTACCGAATTGTAACTTTACTCTTTTGATCGATGCTTTCGGTGTGCCGCGCTATCTTCCGATGATCTTCCGAAAATTGCTGAATCGGTATTCCTATTTTGATCGGTCGACCGAATTTCTGGAATCTTTTGATTGCTTTGAATTTCAGTGCTCCGAGCAATGTTCTGATTATTCCTGATTCGGAATACCGAAAAACTTCGGTATGCCGAAAATGATCTAAGCTCCAAAAAGCTTCTATCTTGGCATGTAAGTCCGAATACATATATAATAGAATATTTTGCTTTCATAAATGCTTTTCATATTTTATGAAGTGATTATATAACATTTAATCACATATCATTTGTTATCATCAAAATGTATTTATAGATTTTTCTATACTATGTGCCGCATCCATTAGGCACGAAGCATTGCATTCGCATTCGCATCACTTCTACTGCATTTTTTGCATTCAGTTGTCCTCATTTTTTGATCCCAAATAGACTCGGAGGCGACTCCTTTTCTTTATCCTTTATTTTGCTTTGTTTTGGTATTTTCGAGTCAAGTGTTCTTCTTTCGATTTACCATCTTCATCGTGACCCTATCGGTTTCGTGCACTCCCTCGCACAAGGTTGGTCACCAACATGGTCATAGCCTTGAAGCAAATAAACATTCTCTTGAAAGAGTTGTCCCTTTCCACCTTAAACTTAATAGTACTCCCTAGGTTCCCATTGTTAAATTCACCCACCAATTTTGGTACTAAGCTGTAAAGGTTCTCCCATGAACCTTGGAGTTCTTTCATTGTAATCATACTCTATGGTAACGTAAATGTAGATGGTACTTCTGTAGTAGCATAGTCATCAAGGTATTGATTTTCATGTTACTATTTGTAGACATCCCAATTTGCAGCCACTTGTTAGTAGATTTCTCTGGAAAAGCTCACCACGGTTGTGACAAGGCATTTCCCAACACCAAAACTCAAATGGCATTTAAAACCTACCTAGTATCCTAGACTGGCCAAATTCACAAGCCCAATAGCCCATTAGATGGTCCAATTAATCAAACACTAGTCCTGACCTATACTAAGTGCACATTTGGAGCGCACATTTGGGGCGCACCTCTAAGGCACTCCTAGGTAGTGCATTGCCCTATATCAACTAAATGAGAGTGCGTCTATTGGTTTACCTAGCTCTCGCACTCCTCATTAGCCAATGACCATCATGCCCTCATCCTCAAACCTAATTCAATCACTTCCCATGCATGGCATCCACGTGAGGGAAGGCTCTTGGGTTGCAAGATCTTTGGTATCTAGGTGGTTACATTGCAAGGTCTTAAAAACTTCCAACTCTTGGTTTCTCTCTCTCTCTTGGTCTCCTAGGGGGCTGGCTGGCATCTCACGTAGCATTTAATCTAAGAGAAACCGGAGAGAAGAAGTTAGCATGAAAATCCTTCATTTGACATAACTTGTGAGTGAACCAGAGAGTAGCCCTCCTCCCCTCTCCTCTCACGTCACAGTCTACAGCAACATCCTTCCTCCTCCTCTCCTCTCCCGTCACAGCTTGCACACAGCAGTCCACCACTTAATCAGCATAACCCATCACACACCACAATAGTCCTCCTCATCCTCTCAACCTCTGATCCACAGTAGCCATCATAGTGTAGCCCTCCTCGATCACCAACCCAACAGCAGCAGCCACCTCACCATCTCCATCATAGCACTCTCACATCTAGCCATCCTTCTCTCTTTCATCCAAGTACCTACTACAACCACCACCTCCACCACCTACGTCATTCTCTCTCAACAGCAACTCAACCGACAACACATCACAACAACTTGTCGACAGTAAGCCATGTCCAAGCAGCTCTAGTACAACCATCAACTCTCACAGTCTCCCTCTCTCTTGGCTGGGCAATCCTCTTAGCTCTCTGCAACTCTCCTCTCAACCATCTGTGCTCTCAGCCTGCATAGCTCGTGTAGCCATGACCACCGAACATTCACTGCTCCTGCACCACTGTCCACATAGCCATTGAGTAATCCTAGAGCCACGACATAGCCTCCTATTACCACAATTGAACACCCACAACACCTCTGCAGTCCAGGCTTGCCACCTCCACCACATCCAAAGTTGGTCGGAGAAGAACCATTGCAAGCCTCTGTTGCCGGAAGACAAACCTCAACCTTCAACGTAGGTAAGCTCCTTCTTCTCTAATATGCATATCTGAGTCTGTTTTCCTACTTGGATCTAGTTTAATATTGTTTCTGCCATAGTTTCATATCATAGTTGCATGGGCAGAGATGGGTTCCCGACGTTTGAGTGAGGCCACCAGCCATTGAGCTCAAGCTTAGGAGCTATTGGATTTCGACCATTTGCCTCCTTGACAGTAGAGTGGCTCGACGTTGTGCATGGAGGCCAGTGAAGCCAAGGAGAGAGATCAATAGGATGGCTGTTGGACGTGAGATGCACACATGCTTACATTGCACTTGTCGTTGCATTTCTAGGCTCTTTCACTGTAACGTCCCCAAATCTGACGTTACGGAATCTAAGTTATTAAACTAGGATTAAATGTACTAATAAAAAAATAAATTATAATCTACTTAGAATCTGTGTGTGCGGCTAATGACTCATGTCTCTGAACACTGGGCTGAATTGCACTCTAAATTAAGCACTTGAGAACAAAACAAAGAAAAACATGCATGAGTAACTTCTAAGTCTCCTAGTACACACCTACCAAAAATCACGACAGAAAACCTCTAACAACTAAATTCTAGGTTTTCAAAACCAAAACAAGCTCGACAAATCACTTTCTGAAAATACTTAGAAAAACATGTCTTTTCTGGGAAATCTCTTTTCTAGAAATCTTCAAACTTTTCTCAAATATCTTTGTTTTCTATTTTTAAGTCTCACGATTTATTTCTTTTCTGAGAACAACTTTGGGCTAGACTCCAACCTAATCTCAAAACTCAAATATGCTAAAACACTATTCTGTGGTTAGAATTAGTCCTAAAATTATGTTCTTACCTTAGCTAGAATCTAGCTAAAACTCAAAAGCCAAAATCAAGTTCGATTCTAGCTTAAAATTGTTCTAAATCTTAAATCTGAAAATTTCTTTTCTTCTTTAGTGCCACCTTGATCAGAGGTGACTTGGCCACAAACGGAGTGAGAGGCACCAGCCTCAATCTCGTATGCTGCCACAGTAAACGTCCCTATACAGGCATGCCACCATCCTAGCCAACGGGCCTTACTGATCTTTTCTCTTTTATTTTTCATTTGCACAGAGATGCATTCTCCCAATGCCATTTTCTTTTTTGGTGTTTGAGTTCACGAGTCATCTTATCTAGCTTATGCAATACCTTTCTTTGGGCACCCAGTTTCTCTAACCAGGGCTATAATTCTAGAAATCTTATTCTAAAAATATGCATTTGCTCTTTTGTAAAACTCTTTCTATAACAGAAACCTTTCTGTAAGACTATTCTTTTCTTTTGAAACATCTTTATAAAACTCTTTCTAAACAATATGCCAAAACACATCAATTAGGCATAAAAATCCATTCATGTTCATCTTTATTAAATTCTCTTTTATTTGGCTCTAGGGTTTGGTTTGACATACTGAACCAAAATGGCAGACCGAAATAGGCCGAGATGCCCAGATTAGTCGACCAAATTTTGGACGGCCATTTCGGAACAGTTGTCCAAAATTCCCTGGTTCGGAAGACCAGAAAGTTTCAGTTGTCTGAAATCCCCTGAAACAGTCGATTGAACATTTTTGCTCTTTTAAAACAAGGCTCAAGGCTAAATATTGACAGAAAAACAACATATCAAATTTATTCAGCATACCGAATTTCTCATTTTTTGAAATCTTTCCCTAGACTCTACTCACTTGTTCGCCAAAATTGGGACCTCCAGCGGACCACTTTTCGGTGAACCTCAAATCCTGCATAAGACATATAATCTAGCATGCCAAGTCTACTTCTATTTAGGACATGTTTCATAAAAAACCATGGCATAGGTATATGGCGCACCTCAACGACGCACATGCTTGGCGCAAGCCACCCTGATACAAAACAGACTGTTGAGACTGAGCATGCTTTGTATGTATTTTCTGATTAGTTTTCTTTAAGCCTTGCATCGTCCACTTTGCATCTCTTAGTTTCCCATCTCTCCTCCATGCCTGGAAGATATGTTTTGGGGTTCACTAGCCTTCACAGAGGCTAGCCAACTTAGCATAGGCCAATAGTAAACATATGGAGATGGAGGGAATTGTCTGTAGCATTTCATCATGATTTGTTTGCATCGTCATGTTCCTTGATGTGTGTTCTAGCCTTATTGATGTTTTCATGATTTTTATCTTGCTATTTTTGGCTATAATCCCACAATGAAGTTGTCTGAGGAGAGCACATGGGGTGCACCTAGTTAGTGTAACATTAAGGCACAACTAGGTGGCACAAGTTCCTAGCATAATTTTGCTCTTATCCAGAGCACAACAGTAGATTTGAGTTTTGTTATGCATGTTTCACTTGATTAGTTTTTGGCTCTTACGTCCTTGACTTTTCTTCCAGCATACTTTACTCATATTGTTTGCATGAGATTTAGCATCACACACACATGCATTGGCACGACATTGAGCATACAATCCTAGGCATAAATTAAGAGGCATTGCATATTGTTCTGGAGCCAAGAGTTTTGAAAGAAAATGATAATATGTTCTGGAACCACGAGGGGTTGGTGTTGGCAATGTAGTAGGAGTATGAGACTCCAATGAGACCAATTGCCAGATATGACTATGGTTGCCTGTATGGATCCACAAGGGTTGGTGTCGGTAATTTGTTATGGAAACAAATGTTAGACACATCCGTGTATACCGAGACTTGAGATAGTGTAGGCTGTGCCTTGGTAAGTGAATCTAGGTATCCAGGTCACTGATGGGGTGTCAGGAAAAGACGTATCCCTGTGCTTATAAAAATGAAATTGAGGCCTGTTGGCCAAGGCAGTGTCCTCTAGCATGGGGAACTTTACCGCGACAGTGCAAGGAGGTTGGGGAAATGGTGTCCTTGCCTACTGCTTATGTGCCAGGTTACCTCTGATCAAGGTAACACTAATAGGAAAAGTGGAAATAAAATGTGTGGTTTTAGCTAGAATTAGACTTTTGCCTTGTCTTAAGATTTTAGCAATGAATGAGAATTATGTTTTAACCAGTTACCAGCTAACGTATATGGTTTTGGTTGGGAGTCCTATGAGGCCTTGTATTTTAGGTTGGATCTGGTTGAGAATGTGGATTTCTCGAGTTGCATGAAAGATTTTAAAATGCATGAAATTGAGAAAAACATGTGGTTTTGAAAGAGCATGGTTTGGATGGAATTCCAAATAATTAAAAAGAATGGCAATATGAAAAATGAGATTTTAAACCACAGTTTTGCATAAATTGAGATTTGTGTTTCTCATGGTTTCTCGTGGTTTTGTGTGTGTGTGGGGGGGATGCGTATTGGGTGACTTGGATGTCACTCATGCGTGCTTTGTTTGGCTTTCAGGTGCAAGTGGAGTTGTAGTCCAGTTTTAGTGCCTGAGTGGGAGCTACTAGCCACACATAGTTCCTGGAGTATGTGTCCTAGGTAGTTAGAGTTATTTTATTTTTGCTGTAATCATTGTAATTGCTAGTGATACTATGATTTAGGTAGTGTACCCGAGTTCGGAGTGTTACAAGAAGACTTAGTGTTTCTAAGTCATATAATCTTTATCCTGTTTACTATGTGGATGAATCTTGCTAATGTATTTTAAGTAGTCCTTAACCCATCTCTAATAATTACCTTAACCATTTATGTGCATTCATAATTAATTAACCTCAAGATACACTGCTAGGTGTTGAACGCCTGGTAGCCAACATTCAACGTTGAATGTAGGGAATCCGATGTTCAACAAACCTAACACAAAAATCTGTATTAATTAATCCTATATCCAGTCCAATCTTTAATTATTCTATTACAGGGTCATTGTCTGACATTATTAACATTGTAGACATGTCACGCTATCAGTTGGTTACTCTAGATTCCACTAAAATCCATTACTCAGCATGCATTGCCAACCAGGGACATTGAATGCCTGGAATCCTGCATTCAACGTTGAACGCTAGGAACCCTAGCGTTCAACACTTCTGATCATTGATTTGCACGAAAAACCCACCATCCTAGCATGCATTCTAATCCAAGTCACTAGGGGAAAGCATAAACAACCTCAACACATGTATTACTATAGCATGCAAGTTAATTCACAACTGAGAATTAGCTAAACCATTCAAAAATCAAGGATTACAAGGTGCAGGTGTTGGATGCTAGCTTCTTGCCATCCAACGTTGAACGCCCTAGGCTAGGCATTCAACTTACTGGTTGCATCCATGCATAGGAAATCTCACCTCTAGACATGTTATTCCCCTCCCAAAACCATTCACACCTCATACACAAGCAAGGGACATCAAGTTCACAAGGATACCCCAAAAACCAATCTCAAATCATCATGAACATTAATCTAGAAAGGGTGTCTACTTTGCACCCTTGAGGCAAGCCAACCGGCGATCCGATGCTCCCCGCAAGCTCCTAGCCACGCCTCGAACATCTACCGACCATCCATCATGCCTACAGTAGGCCACACAGCCTCAAACCCTAGAATCAATAGGTGAAGCCACGAGGAAAGAGGGAAAGAAGAAGAAGGAAAGGGGGCATCAAATCCCAACTATACCTCTCTTTCTCTTTCTCCCAAGCACCCAATGACCACCATAGGGCATCCATACGTATGCTAGGGATGGGGCAAGGAAGGAAGGGAAGGAAAATCCCCAAAATGCCACCATCAAGCACTTATATAGGTGGTAGCCACTCTCAGAGTGTTATACATTGTCGATCAGGTGTTCAACATTGAATGCCTGAATGTAGGCGTTTAGCAACTAGGTCACAAATGTTAAATGCAAACTCCACGACGTTCAACACAAAATGATTCACAAACTGCGTTTAACACCCTAAGATTCCAAAAATTTCTCCTCTAGATATTGATTGCACGATATCTAGCGTTTAACATAGAATGTTGGCCACCAAGCATTCAACAACTCAGAAATGTATTCCAGCTATAAAACACTGCCAACTGAGCATTTAACATTAGACGTCCCACATTAAGTGTTCAACACTCCAAAATTCTAGAGTTAAATTTCTGGCCTATAATTGCTACCAAAAATCTGAGTCATCACAGACTACCATAGTAGAAGGAGCTATTAGCATCTGCTTGATATTTTTTCATGACACAGCTTAACCTAATAGTGAGTATACATAGCTTAAAGTATATCTACGATTATCTTGACATTCAAAAAAATCAGAGTCAAAATACCTAATGATCTCCAGTTGATCCAATTTCCTATACACAAGTGCAGAGTTTTCAATTCTTTACAAATACGACATGAATCGCTTAACAACTTTCCAGTGATCTAGTCCTAGATTGCTTAAGTATCTGCTTAACCTATTAATAATGTATGTAAGATCTAGATGCATACAAACTTGAACATACATAAGAGTCCCTGTAGACACTCCAATTTTGCAGTCATTTCGCAGCAGACCTCCTGGATTGTGCTTTGACAGTGATGGATCCAACCTGACACTTGAAACCCAAAAATAAGCCAAAACCTGTCCTAAAATCCAAACTAGTAGGCCAAACATCGTAGGTCCAACCACTAACCCATTTTGGTCTACAAAGAGGAAACTAAAACACAAACCTAAGAATAGACTAAAACCAAAGTCAAACCTAAAGCTAAGGCTAAACTAAAACCTAAACCTAAACGAAAACGTGAAAAATGAAACCTAAACCCAAAAAGATAAATAACCCAAAAATAGAACTAAGCCCATCAAACCTAGACCTAAATAAATAAAAATAAACTAAAACAAAAACATAACCATACCTAAAAATAAAAAATAAATAAGCACAAACCCCAAAAACAATAAACCATAATAAGCCCATCAAACCTAAAAAGAATAAATAAAAATAAATATAAAGCCCAAACCTAAACCAAACCTAATAAAATAAATAATAAAATGAATAAAAATAAAATCCAACCACCATCAGACCCAAGCAAATAAAATCTACACCAAACATGAAAAATAATAAATAAAACCAACCTAAGCATAAGCCTAAAAAAAAATAAAAAAAAATAAACTAAGACCAAAGTTAAACCAAACCTAAAGATAAACATGAACCCAAAATAATAAGCCCAAACCCAACCTAAACCCTAGGAACCAAATCCATACCAAAACCCTTATCCTATCCTCACCAGTCATGCAAAGGCCCTACGTCCTACGTCCCACATGCAAACCCTAACCTTATATAAGACTACACACATGAGAGAGTTGGGAGGGATTAGAGGATTAGAGGTTTGAAAGGGGAGAAGGAGGCTTTTCATGGAGAGAAAAGGGACTTACATAGGAGAGAGAGAAGAGAAGAAGAGAGAGAGAAGGAAACCCTGGAAAGAACAAAATAAGAGAAATGCCCAAAAAACCCTAACCTCCATGTGAGAGAGAAGAAGAGGGAGACGTCCATTGTAGCCCAAGTCTGCCTCCACATCCTGAAGCCACCGCCGTCACCGGAGGATGTCCAAAAAACCATCCATCACACAGGTATAACCTTTATCTTCATAAAATTTGTTCACACGCTTGTTGTTCTCGTGTTTTAATGTATATCAATGGTGTTTGAGGGTTTTATCGCTATTTTACCTCTGTTTTACATGTCTTCCGGTGATGGGCTGTTGTCCACGCGAGGCTGGCCACCGTCCACGCGAGGCCACCGACCTTGGAGCATGAACGGTAACCTCCCTTCCTCGTTTTTTGCATGTACATGCCTTCCCCCATTCCTACAGCCCATACAAACTCGATGCTCACACGCACCATGTCGAGAAACCAACCTCTCATGCCCCATAACCCACGACCACCGTCATCTCCATGAAACCCAATAGACATGAACCACTCCCGCTCTTTCACACCAAACTAGTCTAACAACAGCCATGCCCTCTACGTCTTCAACATCCTAGAGTCGCCCTAGTCTCAGCCATGTCCTGTCTGAGCCCAGCCTCCACGTCCAACCACCCTCTATCCACCTTCCTCCTCCACAACCCAACTCAGTCCACCAAAACCCTAGCCATGCTGTCCTACGAGAGAGAGAGAAGGAGGGAGGAAGAGAGAGAGAGAAATCGAGCCTCTAACCAAACCCCTGACCCACGTATCCAGGAGAGATGGAGGGAGAGAGAGATAATAGGTCTAAAATCCTAGGGTAACCCATGCATGCGAGAGGAGGAAGACGACCGTCAATCGCTGTAATGAGGGGCGGCTGAACTCGTCGCCAGACCCATAGGTGACGAGGTCAAGCGCCTATCAGACAGGCAATTGATGATCCCCGGAACAATTTTCCCTACAAGCCTTGTTTTTATTGTTTGTGTTGATTTTTATTGCTTGCAATAGTGATCTCAATAAATAAAGCTGATGACATTCCTGTCCACTGTTCCTTATGGCTTTTTAACGGATTCTAGGGATGTTTTATGTCCACCAATAGGGTGGAAACTAATTACTTGATACCAAGGTTATAGTTCCTTAGGGTTCTCAATCTGGTTTGACCGACTGAGTGGAGTGAACCTAGGCTGGTGCAAGTCACCTACCCATACTCTATCCTGGTTGTGATTATCAAATCAAGGAGTCTTAGGTGTCCTAAGGGTTTGTTTCAGACTTCACCTTTCTCCCTAAGTCTGTAACAAACCTTAGTAGAAACTTGATATCTTGCTATTTAGTATTTATTTATTACTTTGTGGTTTGCTAAACTGACTCGTAAGGACAGAATCTTGCGTTGCGGGTCCCTCTTTAGAGAGACAAACTCACAGCCTAGGTTTTCTTGGTGGACCCTAACGAAGGTCAAAAAGTGGTACCAAAGAGCCTAAATCCTATTGAGTGACCTTAAAACTCCTGAAATCAGCTTCATCCTGGCCATAGGAACCTACATGATTGAGTGAACACAGATTAATCAATTCATTAAATAAATATTTGAACTCATTAAAATCGATGTTTTCTGTAGAACTTGATCGCATAAATAGACTTGTTTGACGTCTGATCTGTCCAGGATAGATATGGGCCGTCGGACCAGTCTGAGGCATGTGCCGCCAGCATGTGCCGCCAGACTGAGCGGCGATGCCCCTTGTCGCCTAATAAGGTGGCGACGAGATATGACGCTGCACAGGTAGGCGATGACAGAGAACCGCCCTGTTTGACTTGTTTGCTAGACGACGTGACATTTTGCATAAACCTCTGCATAGCCTTACATGTTGTCTATTTGAGCATTCCTTGCCATCTATCCACAAATGTCCATGTTTGACTTAATTTAATAAGATTTGGTCATTGTTTTCCTTATTTTGCCCGCATCTGTATAGCATTAAACATTGTGCCTAGTCAGGCATACATCAATGACATCCATGCATTTCATATTGCATATCGCCTAAGGGCATATAGAAACCGGCATAATCGCCTACATCATGTCCCGAATCGGTTTCCATGCATTGCATATCACATATC
>JAMKQA010005782.1:0-10639 GCA_024699735.1 Posidonia australis
TAAAAATAACTCCTTTTGTCATAGTCTCCCGAACATAATAACAGTCGATCTTAGCGTGCTTTATCTGTTCATGGAATGCTGAATTATAGACAATGACGATAGCAACTTGTTTGTAACATTGCATAGACATTGGAACCTTTACTGTGAAATCAAATTTTACTAACAAATATCTTAACCACGCCATCTCACAAGCAGTTTAAACCATAAAACGATGTTCTGCATATACATTAAATCTAGAAACCACATTCTGCTTATTACCTCTTCAAGTAGCAAGATTGTCTCCCATATAAGTACAGTAACCTTGAGGTGGACTTTTCGTCCCTTTTATCACCAACATAACTAGAATATGAGTAGATTTCAACTTCAAGATGTCCACAATTTTTGTACACAAGACCTTTACCAACAATCCCCTTAATGTATGCTAATACACACATAACTCTTTGCTAATGGATCGTCTTACGCTCATGCAGTAATCCCACAGCATAACTTTTATATTTAGACATGTATAGTCAAATAGATAAGTTTCCCAATCAACCAACTGTGCCGTCCAACATCTGTAAAGACTTCTAAGATGTCATCCCAAATATCTAGATTTTGATTTATAGGAATCCTTTCTGATTTGCACCTTAACAGTCCCTTGGAAGCGATCAAGTGCATACTTCTATTGTGATAGAACCACTCTGTCTTTGCCATAAGCGAAACCAATTTCCAAAAAGTATCTTAACCTTTCCATATCCTTTGTGACAAAATACTTCTTCAAATACTCTTTTGTTTCCATCATTCCTGTGGTATCACTACTTGTGAGAAAAATGTCATTAACATACACTACAAGGATAATGCTACCTATAATTTATCTTTTAATGAACACTGAATGATCAACAACGCAACACTGAAAACCATTATCTACGACAATCCTACTGAACTTTTCGGGCCAAACTCTTGGACTCTACTTCCACCCCTAAATAACCTCCTTGAGAAGGCATACTCTATCCTCCTCCCGAGCAACATACCTAAGACTCTATAAGTACATGTTCTATGAAATTACCATATAGAAATACATTTTTAACAATGTTCTCATAATTGGCTAATGAAGATAGAGAGCAATACACAAATTAAGTTCAATCTAGCAACAGGTGAAAAAATTTCTTCATAATCCACCGTAAACATCTGAGTGAAATCATATGCTACAAAGTTTGCTTTGTAGCAATCCATAGTGTCATCAGGTTTGGACTTGATGGAGTAGACCTAACAAAATCCAACCACATTAGTCTTAACTAGACGAGAAATCAAATCCCATGTACCATGAGATAACAGTGTCTGCATCTCCACATTTATTGCTTTTATCCACTGAGGAACAAGACTTATCTCTTCGTAGTTCATAGGAATAGACTCAAACAAAATAGACAGTGCAAACTAACAAAATGATTGATGAAGATGATCATATAAAACAAAATTAGAAATAGAATAAGTAGATGTAAATCGTTTCCCATTTCGAAGAGCAATATAATATTAAAGAGCTGAGGACGATAGATCTACAAACGGACTTGGTGACTAAACAAGAGATGGATGATGTTCCCGATGACGATGTTGATAGACCTGCAAAAGATGCACGGGAACTTGAACATTAACAAACATATCAGGTACCACCAAGAGAGAATCCTCAACTGGAAAAGGAAGACGAACACTCCCAGGACATGATTCACAGGAGTTAAGAAATGGTTGAGACTCAAAGAAAGTAGGATTAACAGAGATCTAATATCGCATAGTAGCAGGGTGATAACACTTGTACCTTTTTTGAGTTCTAGAATATCTTTCAAATACACATTTAATGGAACATTGTGAGAGTTTGTCAAGACACAAAGAAAGATCTTGACCTAAGGAAGTACATCCAAATACCTTAGGAGATGTAAAAGGTATAGCTCCACTAAAAACAGCAGAGGACATCATATTAATAAGATAAATAGCTATAAGAACAGCATGACCACGAATATTTAGGAGTATGCATCAATAACATAATTGTACGAGCAGCATCTAGAATATGCCTATGTTTTCTCTCAGTAATACCATTTTATTGTGATGTGTGAGATCATGAAGTTTAATGTAAAACTCCTAAGGAGGCATACTAAGTTTAAAGATCTTTTTGAACAAACTCTAAAGCATTAGCACGAAGAATTTTAGGAGAAATATAAAATTGATTGATAATTTCAACAAAGAATTTTTTAATATCATCTAGTACATGCACTCTATCTTTAAGAAGATACACCCATGAAATAAGAGAATAATCACCAATGAAAATAATATAATAATGATAACTAAAGCCAGACAAGACACAAACTGAACCTAGATATCATAATGAATTAACTCAAATAAAACTTGAATAGTACAGATAGAAGAACACTTGTAAGTAGTACGATGATAATTACTCAACCAATACAACTCACAAGTTACAATCAAATGACTCAAACTGAAATCCATGGAAGCGTTTGCTAAAGTTTGCAATGAGAGGGATGACCCAGACAATAATGTCAAAGGACAGATGGCTCTAGAGAAGATACGGAAGACGCTAATCCTTTCAGTATCTCATCACGAACGAACAAATAAACAATACGACCACGTTCACAACCTAAACCAATCTTCCGTCTCCCCATCTATAAATCCAAAAAGGTACAATAAAAGGAGAAACAAGTGACACAACAATTTAATGCTTTAGTGATAGCCTAGATGGAGAGTAAATTAACTGGAACATAAAGCACTTTATCAAGAGTAAATCTGGAAAAGGCTTGAACAACCCCATCCCAAACACATTACACCAGTGACCATCTATGGTACGAAATGTTGACGCGTGTCGCCGAAATTTCACCAACACGTCTTATTTTCAATTTACCAACATGACTCCGATACAATATCGACATAGAATTTTCTTAACAAATATGAATTATTTTTTTTACTGTGTTTCCATCGACATTACCAACATTTTTACCGACACATGTCTGTTTCTCAACTTGTCGAAGTACGACATGAAACCGACATTTTTTACCTTATGACCATCAACAATAGGACTGGATAAATGGGTAAACAAATCACAAGTACCCGACATAGGTAGAAAGGCCCATAAGTTATTAGTAACTAAAGTGGTAACATAAGAAGTAGTAATTGAAGATTGGTTTACTTGTAACTAAAAAAATTGTTGTACTCTACTTGACAAATGGTAACAACATCATATGAAGACTGATCACTAGGGACATCTTCAATGGCAACATGATTTACCTAGTTAAATCGATCAAACTTGTCCCAATACTTGTCAGAGATGTGGTTAAACCTACTATAGTGATCGCACTTGCGAGAACCACGTCCTTCCCATGAAAAACGGCCTCAACCCTGTCCACAACCACAACCATGACCTAGCACAAAGGTGGGCACCCTAAAAGAAATACGTAACATATGGGCAAACATAAAAGACATAGATGGAACCATATCAACACCAAGCATGTGACTGTGGATCATCTGAAGAAGTCCATAAAGTAACTTGGCAACGAACAAACTATCACGATATTCCTTGAGGATCTTCATATCAGAGACAATCGGTTGATGACTATCTAATTCATCTATAAGGGATTAAAGTGACGTATAAAACTCCTAAATAAAACGATCTCTTTGTTGAAAAGAGAAAAGCCTTTCATATATCTCAAAGATTTAAGAAATATTTTTCTCATGACAGTACGTTTCTTTTAACATATCTCATATCTTATTAGCCGAAATCACAAACATGACATCTGAGGCAATATTAAGTTCCATGTTGTTAATAAGCCATGATATGATACCACAGTCAGAGACAAACCAATCATCATATGTAGGATCTTTTGCAGTCAAAGAAGCATCTGTAATGTGCTTCACTTTCTGATGAGCACTTACAAACACTGTAAAAGATAGCCCATAATAGATAATTGTTACCATTAAATTTGAGAGTAGTTCCACTAAGATATCATAGCCATGCATCACCAGTGATGTTGGAGGCAAAAGAGGAAGACATGGTACACACCACCATGACAAGCAACAAGCACAAACATACAAACAAGGTTGGATCTTAGTTATGAGTAGATCTATCACGAGTTACATACAAATCGAATACATATAGGACATACACATGCCCCATAATAGTACAATAGCCCTTTTATACCCCTTTACATAAGGTAAACCAGCAACACGAGCTATGGAGTCACCAGATTAAGTAGCCAACTGCAAAGGAAGGGTTGCAGAGGAGAGGGAACACTGCGGGAAGAAGAAACTGGCAACACAGGAGATGTTGGAGGAGGTTGGTGGCACAACAAGAATACCAACACAAGCATGTGGCACAAAAGGGAGGTTTGGAGAAGCCGACGGTGTAGGAGGAAGGTCCGACCCAAGCAAGAGGTGGGTTGGGTAACAGCTAGGGTTAGGGTTTTCTCATCCTTAAACCTATGCTCTTGATACCATGTAGAGATCAGAAAGAATCAATGAATTATGTCTAATGAGAGGAGTAGCTACATATATATAGACTATACTAAATAAATGGATATCCATTTACCCATGTAACCTATAATACTAACAATATCATGTCTAACAAGTATTAACCCATAAAAGTTATTCGAGGGTAATAGAAAAATTAACCCCATTTTCATTCCAACTTGACCCACTTGAACACAATTTCGCAACCACCTCATTTTTTATTTCTTTAATTGCTTCCATTTTGAAAATAACTAAGACAAAATAGTATGAGAAGGGTCAACCCCAAGATGGCAAAAAATTTGACTTATGCATAAGTATCCTAAGAATTTACCATTAATCCAAACACGGCAACTTATTCTAATAGAATTATTCCCTTGTAGAAAATAATTATCAATCCAAGAATAAGCTCTTAGTAAACAGATAAATAAAATAATACCTTACACCTTCACTTGGGGAGCAGGTTAATTGCACCAAAGCTTCAAGAGCACCTTCCTCCTGGCCAACGGCAGCATTGTTACTGTTACTGTCTCCATGGGCAGCCAAATTAGCCAATGCACGGGCAGTCTGAAAAGAGAAGGAATGTACAGGTAGCACACAATCTAAATATTTATAGTTTGAATAGCTAGACAAAGAGGTAATGCTGCATTGAGATTTGAGAGGCTTCACATGAGACTGTTTTCACATTGATATGAATCTCCAGCTATACGTTGTGAAGGCTGAAAACACAGATTACAAATCCCTCGTAGAAATAGAGAATTCTAATATCCATCTTTTCATCACCATCACATTACAACTCACTCCAGCATATTTCACCCCAGCAACTGAACAACCTTATTGTCCATTTATCCCAGCAAAAAGCCTATATGAAATGCACCACGCTTGTCAAAGAACCCTTTTAAGAATAAAGCAAGCTTATCGTGCATACCAATATCATTACGCTAGGTGTATCCCTGTATCAGAAATTACTCTGCTGGGTCACATTTGCAAACCTATTCCACGCACTTCTTTGAGATCCTCTGTCTTAAACACCAGATATTTACATTGTAATGGTGTCTTTCCATAGCACACACTAACCTAATGACAATATTCAGGGAACACCACGTGCAAGTTCAAACAATAGATACAACCGTACCTAACGACAGAACAAGTGTTTTTTAGCAGTAACAACTGAGTACTTTAGATAGCATTTTTTAGAGGTAGTCTGCAAACCAATGTAAGCATTTAAGAGGTGATTAGAAAAGGTGATATCTATGTCAAGAGCTGGACTCTCGAGAGATCCAATAACCTTTCCGTAACTTACGATCCATCGGTTGTATGGTTGGTTAAGGTGATGGATGATGGCAGGCAATGAAATCAAAGAATTCAAGTAGTCAGAAAAAAATGAGCCAAATAAATGAATACCTGCTCCTGCACACCCTCAACCTTGCATGATCGAGCAAGTGAGACCAAAGCGTGGACACCTCCAGCCACAGCAACCTCCATACTGCATTTATCATCGGCAGCTAAATTTGCTAGAGCTCCAGCAGCACGTTCCTGTCAATACACGAAAAAGTGAAAGTATAACTCATCCAGTATATCCATCGAAAAACCACCCACCTTTACAAATTGAATACCAGAATCCCATCAATTCCGGATGGCCATCTGAATATAAGGTCCACAAGGGCTTTCACCCCACCAGCTTCTGCGATAGCAGTCTGAAATCAAAAGCACATAATATATTAACATAAATATCTAAATGTTTCTCCAGTTATAAGCTTGCAGTACAAAAATGAACCTTGTTCTCTTCACCAACTGAAAGGTTCCAAAGCCCTCCTGCTGCCTCCTCTGCAACCAACTTGTTCATAGACCTCGTGAGATCAGCAAGTATGTTGATACCTCCTTCATCAGCGACTGCTTTGGCCACTTTAGCATTGACAGATAGGTTTGCTATGGCCTGCAACATAAATAGTTCGAATCATTTAAACTGTTTCTCCTTTATGGTACCTTAGTGAAAACTGCCACTAGATGTAGGAAGAAATAACTAACTGCTAAAGCCTGAAACACCCACCTTTGTTGCCTCAGACTGTATACCCTCTCTGCAAGACTTTGCAAGCTCCAAAAGAAGAGGTATGCCACCATCTTTCATAACTGCTTCAGCTCTTGCTGGATTCACTGTCACATTGTCATCATCAACAACCACAAACGTGGCCAATCCAGTTGCAGCCCTCTCCTGAACATCTTCTTGCGAGCTCTTCAGCAAGCTCAGCAATAAAGTTGCACCCTGGTACAACCAAAATTCCTCCATCCCAGAAGTGTTGGCCTCTGATATACGAAGAAGAGTTTGTGACAATATCCATTCAAGCCAATTCACAATATCATCTAATCTCTTGCTATCCCTTACTTTCTTCCTCCTATTTCTCCACTCTTCAAACACATCCTTCTTTCCATTTTCTGAAGGAGAAGTAGCAGCACCAGCATTATAGTCAGAAAACAATGAAGCGATCCCCTTAAATATATCAGTGTAAAGTGCAAGTAACACCTTGTCCTTAGTTTTACCGGATCTCACTTGGTGATTCCGACCTTCATCCTCGTTCATGTTTGGGCAATTAAGAGCACATAAAACTCTTAAGCTTTTTGAAGTGAGGAATCTCGAGACTGCAGCTGATGACACATCAGTTCTTGAAATATCGAGTCCTGCCAAGTTGGGCAGCTTGCTCCAGACAAGAGATGCTGATAACCAATCGACAAAATGGGTGCCTGCAACTGACAGCAATTGAAGAGATGCGACACTTCCCAGCTCGGCAACATCAATGCTCCCACAGTCTAGAAATGCAATCTCCTCAAGCTGATTACAGTGTTTTGCAAGGGCTCCAATAGCATCCCTATTAATTTCACAGACCCCTGAAAGCCGAATTTTCTTTAATCTGGGGCAGCAGAGAGAAACAACTCGGATGGCATCACTAGAAATCTTCTCGCAAGGGTCAGAACCAATTTGCAGACTCTCAAGAAATTCATGCCGGGCTGCCAATACAGAAAGGGTAGCATCTGTGAGATCTTGGCAGTAATCTCCTCTGATTTCCCGAAGGTCCTTCGCCCGTAAGTGCATGACAGCAGAGGCAGACTCATGTCCTCGGAAACGGAGGCTGTGTAGCCCAGAGCACCTATTGGCAAGAGAGGAAGCTGTAACGAGATTGCAATTGTGCGCACGGAGGTCTATTGAGGTCCATAAGCATGGGGACGAACCAAGAAGTCGCCAGTTTTTACAGGTTGAAGACAGGCTTGCACGGTCGCGGTAGTTAAGGCGAAAAAAGAGCTGTAAGACGGTGTCATCAGGGAGCCTGGTCCAGTCCACCTCGGCAACAGGAGTCGATGGTCCACACGCCTCGACCGATATCTCGGAATGATCAGAAGATACCTGCACCACCGCAACCACCTTCTCCTTCCCCTTGTGGTACACTTTCCTCCTCACCCTTCGGTTCATCTCGACAACTAAAACCTAATCAACAGGCAATTCGCTCCTTCCCGACAAATTAACAAATTGCTAAACCAAAACAATGCACCAGCCACAAGCACCAAACAACAATACCTTTCCGGAACCCCAAAAAACTAGAACACCAATAACAAGCAAGATCCCAACTTTAACACTCCAATGTTCTTCCAGGACCAAAGCAAAGGAAACCCACTAGGAAAGAGCTGGAATTGCGTTACCTGGACCACCTTCCTCGTTCGTTGCCCAGAAAGGTTCCTCTTTGGTGAGATTTTTGCAGTTTCTGCGCCTTTTCCAGTCTAGATTCTCGGGTAGAAGGTCGGAGGTGGAGAATCGGTCTACCATGGAGACGAGAGATGGAAGGGCAATGGATTGGAGTGGGAAGCGAATGCCTCCAGCATTGCCTCCTGCCCTCTCTCGCTCTCTCCACCTCGGGGGTTTTCGGAGAAAAGCGTAGAAAGCATTTGGGGCTATTGAGTATTTATAGGTGCAGGACTGGATTCTACTTGCATTGTGGGAGGACTAAGGAGTAAATTTTGTTAACCTCAGGAGTAGAAAGGAAAGTTCTTATTTGCTACTTAATTTCACAATTATTACATTTTTTTTTTTTTTGGAGTTTGGATGTCCCGCGTCTCGATGGTCACTAATTCATGACAGAAAAAAATCAACAATCGATTTTTAAGAATCCGAAAATTAGTTTTTCACCAATTCTAGGATTTTATTCGATTATGAGAAAGGAGATTTTTGGAAATCCACTGATAACCTGACACATTTGAATCATTGTGAGAGGTGTTGACTTTATAAGTAAGAATCCACCCTCCGTGATCTTTATGTTTCATTAATCCATGTGAAAGAGGAGCAATTAGTCCTTGAATCACTTTGGTAGATTGGAAACGGTGAAAAAGGGAACATTCGGTTAAAGTTGGACACTATTAAGATATGATTCTTAAAAGGAAAAATATGGTACTAATTTTGTATAATTGACTGATGGTAATAGGGGTGGCAACGGGTCGGGTCTAGGTCGGGTCTACCTATACCCAGACCTAGACCCATCATATTTCATGGGTCTGGGTCTGGGTCTGAAAATCAAGACCCAGACCCAGACTCATGAAGATAATGGGTCTGGGTCCGGGTCTAACGGGTCCAGCAATCTTTTTCCATTTTTTTTGAAAAAATTAAATTTTTATTTAAACCAAAAACATTGTAAATAAACAATAGCAAGATTAAAATGTTAAACAATAACACGTTAAATATGTTAAACAATAGCAATACTAAAAGAAGATGATTTCATAAATAAAAAAATGTGATACAAAAGATACATGATAATTTGATATATTTTAGAACCTGAATCATGTAACATCCAAAAAACACATCCATTCTTCACAACCATTCATACAAAAAACACAACCATTCTTCACAAAAAATAACTAGACAACATAAAGGAAATTAGACAACCAGTTTGTTAAAAAAAGACATAGTCAAAGAGTTCCAAACTTTCAATAACAAGAAGCTCAATACACATTTTTTTTCGAATCATAAGAATTCTCCACATATGATTTTTATACGTCCACTGTCCACAACTTGTCTCAGATTTTAACATATGATCTCCACATGTAAATAGTATCCAGAAGCTCTGTTTTTCCTTTCCTTCATCTGCTTCCTTCTGTATTCAAAATGTAAATTAGAAAAAACAAGGTAAGCAGAGAAAAAAAAACTTGATCAGATAGATTTGTACACTTCTATACAAGAATCAATTCTGTATATAACCATTTAGAATTGAGCCATCTCTAATTGGAAGTCTGGGAAAACAATAATTCTTTATTACTCGTTTACTCTATAAAGCACTGCTCAGTAAATGGTAACTTAATTGTTGTATATTGACCCTCAAGATATATCATCTCAATAAAAATCTATGTCATATAGATTATACTTTGAGTTACACTTTGTTAGTTCGCGCAGCAACATTAACATAGTTTCTTAGAACAAAGTTGCTTCTTTTCATTTTTTTTTTTTAATTATGTCAGGGAGGGGAACTTCCAGTTCTACATTGGACCCAAAAAAACAAAGTTTAATTGCAAAGTTCTCAGATAGTGGGATTCATCACCATCAAACAGAACGAATCACATAGAAAAAAAAAATCAAGAGTGATGATAGCAAAACTAGAGACAATGACTCATACATAAATTTTTCTCTGCTTACCTTGTTTTTCTATTACTATTACTACATAGATGAAAATTCTAAATGGTTATATACAGAAAAAAAATCAATTCTGTACAAATCTAGATGGTTATAGAAGTGATTCTTGTATAGAAGTGATTCATGTTTTAGTCGAATCACTCTCAGAAGATTTGTACCATTTAGAAACAAGGTAAACTAGAGACAATGACTCATACACAACATAGATTTATGGTTATAAAAGGTATTATCTATTACTAATACATGAAAATTCTACATATACAGAATTGAGCCAAGTTTTTTCTATGATTTACCTCAATCATCCTCTCCTAAAGCCACAATGTCTATTGCTTCCATTACTTCAATCTCATATCCATCATCAACTTCCTTTGATATTGTACCAAGATGTTGCTTATTTACATTTTTCTCTGTAACAAAAACCAAAAACAAGGAAAGATAAAGTTAAACACTGAATAAATATATATTAATAAGTTAAATGAATGACAACTAAAT
>JAMKQA010005783.1:0-18181 GCA_024699735.1 Posidonia australis
ATCCTTTTGGTGATTTTTCTTCTCCCGGTTTTTTGCAAATGACGTTGTCCAGACATTTAGCATTTATTTTGACACATTTTAGTCCACACATTATCCCTATGTATGCATTTATCACATCCAGCCATGAAAATGACCAAATTGCCCTTATGTCAATTCTTGAGCATGCATCTTGATCTTTGCATTTAGTCTTGCCATGGCATTCATATTAGCATGATTAGAGCATAATCCAGGTTTAGCAAACATTCATCAAACCCTTAGCAAGTATTTGGACTAGAAAGATCGAGTTTCTCGGGCGTACGAGGGTGCCTAACACCTTCCTCGTGCGTAATAAGAATCCTTACCCATCCTCTGGTTAGCAGACATCCAGCCTTCCCATTTGTATCCCATGCATTCGTCTTTTTGTGATTTTCCTCGTCTTTCCCGTAAAAGACTAGGTGGCGACTCCATTTTTTTCTTTCTTTTTCTTCCGTCCTATCCTTGCGCCTTCACCATCTTGGCATAGCTGTGGTCTCCTCCCCACCCCTCCCTCGGGTCGGGCACGGTCACACATATATTTTTAACTAAGTATTTATAATATAATATATTTTTACAGAGCATATATTGAATAACAAAGATTCACTTGCCTCATGAGTTTAATTTTTTAATTGTTTGTCATATATTAAGTAATGCATAAAGTAGAGCACATTAGTACAATAACAGAGTAAAGGAGCAACTGAAGAGTGGAGGAGACCTATTAGGCTGTTACTGTGTGTCACAGTGTTAGTGACTCAGTGTCGTCGCCTCTTAGGTCGGACGTCGAGTAGAGCCACAAAGGACAAGGCCTCTGAGGCCTGAGTAGTGTTGGTAGAGTACTTAGCATTGGACAAGTGGACTGTGGATCGATGGATGTCTGGCACCTGGTGGTTTGGACAGCTAGACCAGTGGACCCTCTGTGGGGAGGGAAGGCGATGCCGCGATGGGTGGCCACGTGGGAGCAACAATTGCAGTCTTGCAAAGACTGAGAGGCAACAGAGCAGAAGGTGGAGGGAGCAGAAGTCAGAGGGCGAGGCCGCAATCGTAGAGTGGAGGAGGATGGAGGGTGAGGGGTCGAGGCTGCAACCCTAACATGGGAGTTAATTTTATCTTTTTTTAGTATTGAGAGGGAGAGGGAGAGAGAGAGAGCATAGAAATTTGATCTTTTGTTAGGGTTGATTTACCATTTTTGTGATGTAAATTATGGATAATTTAGTTGGATGGTGTAAAAAAAATTAAAATAAATAGTTAAGTGGATTTTTTTTGCGTGTACGTGGCTCCGCCACTGGCTTTGGTAAGGTGAGTCATGAAGGCACGTGCGGACATCAAGAAGTTTCCTCCGATTGAAACAGAAAAACTCAAAAAAAAAAAAAAAAAACGTGCCTGCCACTCCATCTTCTTCTCTCTTGCTCTTTCCAAGAAAATGATGTCCGACTTCTCAGCCGGATTCCTCCAAGATAAATACACAAGAACAATTCCATTCCTTTGCCACACAGCTGCTGCTGTTCACGAGAGCTGCTTCTCACACGCTCACTATCTCCGTTTCTCTTGTCTCCTCGTATTGTTTTTGCTAAAACCCCTCTTCTTCTCTTTTGGGTCTTTGTTTTTGAAAATTCAACTCCTGCTGTGGTTGTGAGGGGGCGATGAGGAAATCTAAATATGGTTTGCTCGCCGGTCTTAATGGCAAACATGATTGCCTTGCCGATTATTACCATTTCTGAGCCCTCCTGAATAGTTTTTTCTCCGTTTTACTCTTCATACCTTTCTGTTGTTATTAGTTTCCTCTTTATTTGAACGGGTTTTATTTAGATCTTTAGTCTTTACAGCCAACACGCTTGCCTTGCAGATTACTACCATTTATGAGGCGTCCTGAACCTTGAACTTGTGTTCTTTCAAGAGAAGTTATGCTTGTCACTGTTTCCTTTTCTTTTTTCCCTTTTTCTTTTTCTTTTCTTTTTTTTTTTGTCTTCAGTAGTACTATCACGCACACGCATACTGAAAAATACACCAAAAATACCTACTGCTGTTTATTAAATTCTACTTAACAACCCAAATTGGTGATCCAGATGGTTTTCCGTAAGTTACATATCTTCTGCTTCTTTTTGAACATCATGAGGGGGAATTCTGCATCACCTTTTCAGTACCCTCCTAGAATGTGCTTCGCTTTACTTCAGCTCAGAGTTTTGGGTCCCTATTGGAAACGAAATTTTATAGAATGCTTTTTGTTTCTTTTTTTTCTTTTTTTATGTTTTTTTTGATAAGGTAGGATTAATAGCATTCATTCATAAAAGAGTTGGGTACAAACCAGGTAGATCATATGTTCTGCAATAAGAGTCGGCAACCCAGACAATTTAGGGTGTGAACAAAATCAAAGACGTCAAACAAACAAAGCAAAAGGGAGATCCTGATGACAGTAAACAAGAGAGAGAAAAACGCAACCAATTGTCCAAGAGTAACCAGTAGCTGTCGGGAAGGGTCAAGGTGTAGAATCCATAGCCACCAACATCAAAAATCAGGCTCAAATGAACAGAATAGAAGATTCTGCAGCAACGTCCATAAGCAAAGAAAGGTTCTTGCGCCTCCTCGTCGAGGAGACCTGTCATTCTCCCAATCTATGAGGGAGATACCGCTCACCGTGATTGGAGCTTGGGCAGCAGTGGCCTGCGTCATGGAGGCATCAGTTGTTTGAGCAGCAGCAGGCTCGTTTGCCTCATTCAATTCAACGTTCTGGATGGACTGTAGATTGCCTTGAATTTCTCTGAATCTCTTCATCTTCTTCATGTTGAGCGAAGTGACAGATTCCCCACCACTTCCGTCACCGAAGCCGGCATTAGGGCTATAAAATTCAGCCTTCCACAAAGAAAGCAATAAAGCATTATCATGTCAATCAAGGAAGGAAAAGGCGGTAGCTCGTTCCAAAAAATGGAGTGATTGATTCCTGAAAACCGAAAGGACCGAATAAAAGCAATGACCATGATTTAGTGTCAAGGTGAAATTTGTTATACTTGATCGAGGAGAAAATCGGATCCATGGAGATAATGTTAATTAAGTGGATGGAGATAAAGAAATTCCAAGCATACAATATGAACGGGCAGTACACATGTTGAGTCACCCGTCTATCCTCTTCTGTGCCAAGGGTTTGCCCTGGAAAAGATTTTATTGTGAACTACAAGCCGTGCAATTGCTCTAAATTTTGATGGGCACTTAACCCTCCAAATGGAGTTAATGAATTTTGATCTGAACACCACCATCGATCAGAAAGGAGTAGCAACTTGTTGGTGGTAAAAATGCCTTTTGGATCTGGTATCCAAAGAATGGTATCTTTGGAAAGATGAGTAGAGTTGATTAGCTCTTCTAAACGGGGAAGTTCATCCAAGGAAATATTAAGACCAAGTTGATAGCATTGGGCAGGATTTCCTCTAAGTATCTGTATCATCTTATTCGAAGATACTTTCCTATCTTTCAGCAAGTGATAAAGGTGTGGAAAAACATCCTAAACCGCCTTCCAATCCAGCCATTTACTTTTCCAAAAAGAAAGAAGATCACCATTTCCTTCCATGAAGCAGCAGCAAACATTGAACATCGGGAATACTAATTTGAGCATCTCCAAAAGGCAGAGCAACGAGAAGTAGGAGGCTGAAGGAGGGCTTTAAGGGTACCATCGGTGAGGTAGCGAGATCTCAAAATTTGACATTATTTGGCAGATTGCTCGGATATCAATTTCCAAAGGATTTTGCATTTAAGCGTCCAATACCTAAACCATTGTGTCCTCTACTCCTGCATATGTTCTCCCAGCATACTAGGTTGTATCCGCCTTCATTGCTTCTTTTCCATCCTTCCAAAGGAGTTTTTTCCCTAATGTATTCGATCTTTCCTTCGACCCTTTTATGCAAATGAAGGGCTGAGAGCTGGTAGATTGGGAGGGCCGAGAGGACTGTATTAATAAGAGTCTATTCTCCATTTTTCAATAATACTGTCCCAATCTGAAGCTCTAGGTTTCTTATAATGTAAAGGGACACCTACGCAGGTAAGGAGGGAGATCAACAATGGTGCAACCAAGGAGTTCTCTGTAAGAAGTTAAATTAGTTGAAGACATGTTGATGCCGAAGAATCAAGATTTGTGGAAGTTTACCTTCAAACACAGTATCAATTAGAAGTAACAATGAATCCTTGAGATTCACCATGTTTTGTGTAGAGAGTATGATGAACAAAAGGGTATCATAAGCATACTATATGTGGTGTACTGATGGACCCTGGTTGTCAAATGAAAGGTCCTCAATAAGACCATTATTTTGTGCAATAAATAGCATTCTATTTAAGATATTTGTTACCAAATTAACATAAAAGGGGATAGGAGATCCTCCTATCAAAAGACAATTGCCAATCGAAAAGGACTTACATGGTTTTTCATTTATTTGAATAAAGAATTTAACAGTATAAATGCACCATTACATCTAGTTGATCCATTTATCAGACTTTTAAAAGGTCAAGTAAAAATTCTTATCTGATATTGTCAAAAGTTTTCTTGAAATCAATTTTAAAGATCAAGCCCTCTTTATTGTTGGAGGGCAAAAAATGAATAGTCTCATGAGTGGTGATGTAATTGTAAGTAATATTTCGACATTTGACGAAGAAAGTGATTTGAGAACCATCAAGATAATTGTCAAGGATTGGAGAAAGGCAAGTGACAAGAGTTTCAGTGATGATCTTGTATAAACGGTTGAGCAGACTTTTAGGACAAAAATCTCATGTGGATTCAATAATCTCCTTTTTGAGAATGAGTGTAATGAAAGTTTTGTTTATGTCAACAATTTGCTTTTAAACCATTCAATAAGCTCTTTCAATTTGCGGGCGGACCGTACCTTATAAACCCCCTACATTGTAGAGTCCTTGGATTTCTCCTAAGAAAAACAAGTGATGCTGTAGAAAAGTGCATCTGGGGAGCACATCTTTTTTTGTTTTTTTTTTGGGAAAGGATAATTCACATTTGTTACAAAATTTTGGGCTATTCTATCTGCTTGTGAGTTTTAAGGGAAGCACTTATCTCAATTCTGCTTCCAATAGGAAGTGCCTTTTTTGCACCCAAAAAAAAAAGGAAGCAACCCAAATATATCTCAACTTCAAAGAAGAAAAAGGGTAGGAAATAGCCCAGTAGCCGTGAAGGTCCATCATCCACAGCCTGGAAGCAGCAAGAACCAACAAATTAAGATTAACTAGAATCTTTATTTCCAAGATATAATTATATACGGAATTTATCTGATGCTGCGGTTTGCAACTATAAGCCGATGGATGATAATGTGCAGATCCAAATGTAAACCGAACCACTAGTGAGTTTTTGTTTTTAAAATAAGCTTTTTTTTTTATTTCCACGTAGGTTTTTGTCAATATTCACTGACATATAATGTCAGTCCAAGTAAAGCTACTATTTCTCATTGGAGATACTGCTATGTAGGTCGAATGACTCTTCACTTATAAGAAAAGAAAAGAGATTTCTGGATGGTGATCTTATAAGCACCGACCACATCAAATTCGGTCTATAATTATATAACAGCTCTACTGATTTCTGGATGCATCTTTCATAAACATGCAATCATAGTTGCCAATGGAAAAGTCACACAAAACAATTTGAGGAAGGAAACACTTTTCATTGTTGAACATGATCACATGTGAAACACACTAAACAGCAGGTGGAAACTAAAAAACACATCAAGATCGACAACAGAAACCCTAAAAACCACATCTTTGCAACTCCTCAAGCCCTCCCCCACCAACAGAAACCAGCCATTCCATCCAATCTACTCTAAGCTCTCTCACCGCGGATCCGACGGGCAAGCTGCATGTCCTTGGGCATAATGGTGACCCTCTTCGCATGGATGGCGCAAAGATTCGTGTCCTCGAACAACCCCACGAGGTAGGCCTCGGACGCCTCCTGCAGCGCCGACACAGCGGAGCTCTGGAACCGGAGGTCGGTCTTAAAATCCTGCGCTATCTCACGGACCAGCCGCTGGAACGGAAGCTTCCGGATCAGAAGCTCGGTGCTCTTCTGGTACTTGCGGATCTCCCTCAGAGCAACGGTCCCGGGCCTGAAGCGATGGGGCTTCTTCACGCCCCCGGTGGCAGGGGCCGACTTGCGGGCGGCCTTGGTGGCCAGCTGCTTCCTAGGGGCCTTCCCGCCGGTGGACTTGCGAGCGGTTTGCTTGGTGCGGGCCATCTCCACTGGTGAGATTTAGGATTAGGGTTTTAGGAAGTATTGGCAAATTGGAGGAAGAAGATCTGAAGGTAGCGATGGGAGGATCACTGAGGTGGTGAGCATTATTTATAGAGGAGAAATGGCGCGGGGATTCGAAAGGTTTGGGCGATTTCGGGGGGGTTTTGGAGGGGATGGGAATTGGGATTGATTTGGAGCGTTGGATTAGGTTCTTCTGAACGGTTTGGATTGCTTTTGAAACGAGCACACGGATCGCGAATTCTTGACCCTTGTGGCGCTCACCTTTCTTTGGTGAACGAGTTTGTGGTGTTCGCGCGCTTTTGGTTCTCAAGATGTTTTCCGTGTCGTGACATGCTGAGTATATGGAATGCATGTCTAGTGTCCACCGTATATTTAAGGAAGATAAAGATGGTCGTAAGCAAGTTAGTGTAGAAAATTAGATTACAATATTACATATAGACAGCCGCAGAGTTAGGAATTTTTTATTATAAAAAATAAAATCAAGATAAATGTAAAAAAAATGTCGACACCATGATTATAATAAAAAAAATGTCAACTTTAAAAATTACTAACATATATTTTTTAAAATACTATTTCAAAAAAGAATTCCAATAAAAAGAAAAAATTTACAATTGATCTCGACGAAAATACATTTTAGGAAACGTTGCATGATTGATTCATTTCTAACACTATCAAATATATCTTTCTCAATATAAGTCGTTATCATTCATCCAATCATCTTCCATTCGATTTCTCAATTGATTCTTCACAATATCCATTGTAGAGAAAAACCTCTCAACTAATGTCGTTGCAACTGATAGTGTCGATGCCAACTTGAGTAGCAAATAAACTAAATGATATGAAACATCTTTATTTTTCTCTACCATTTTCTCTGCTAAGATACCAAGTCCTTCCAATTCACAAAAAACTTTCATTGAACGTATCTCATCAATGTATGTTTCTAACTCATCATGAAGTACTCCACAGTTGAATCTAAAGAAACCACATGGATAAAATTCAACTAGACGGATCAACCTCTCTCGGTCATAAGCAAAGAATGAATTACTTGGGTCTAAACATACTACACAAAGAAGCAACTCTGTATTTACTTCAGTGAAACGGTTGTTCAATTTTTGAAATTGCAAATCTATAACCACATAAAAAAATTCAGCACGATAATGATGAAGATTTGTTACTTCTGAAACTCTTCGTCTTGATCGTCCTTCAGCTATATATATTTCATTCATATCAGGCATGAGAATCTCATACTTAACACAAAATATGGAGACTTCTTTCGATACATCAATCCATCCATCATCTCTCATTGTCTGCAAACGTCTTTTTGCTCGTGTAACTAGACCCACTGCATTGCTCTTTTCGTTGTAGAGCTTGTGACAATGCATGTGTTATTGCCAACACATTTCTCATGAAGTGCAAACTAATGACAAAATCAAAAGATTTCAATAATCTTAAAGGTGAATGAGCTTCCATTCTATGTTCAGACTTTATTCTATCTTCTGTTATATCTTTAAGAACACCAAGTATCGAAGGAAACATGACAATTATGCTAAACAAGGATTCATAGTGTGAACTCCAACGAGTTTCACTAGCACATTTCAAAATCAATTTCTTTATTCAAACCATTTCCTGTTAAAAGTTCTTCTCTCTGTAGAATATCAAAAATCTTTTATGCTTGCTTTTCACGAAGTTTATCACAACGCTTGCATGAAGATCCAACAACATTAATCACATTAGTAATCAAAGTAAAGAGATCATCGATTTGATCAACTTTTTTTGCCACACCTACTAATGCTAATTGAAGTTGATGTGCAAAACAATGGATGTAATGTGCAGACTCATTCTCGTTCAATATTAATGCTTGAAATCCATTGAACTCGCTCGACATGTTACTAGCTCCATCATAACCTTGACTGCGTAACCTACATGTACTCAATCCATGTCTAGAGAACACTTCATCAATTTTTTTTTCAATGTTACAGCACAAGTGTCCTTCACATGAAGAATTCCAAGAAATCTTTCAATTACTTGTCCTTTCTTGTTAACAAAACGTAGAATCACAGACATTTGTTCTTTCACTGACACGTCACAAGATTCATCAACCAACAAAGTAAAGAAAGTATCACCAATCTCTTTGATGATGCGATTAGTAGTTTCAACTGCACAATAATTTACATTTTGCTTTTGAATTTCATGGAAAGTAAGCTTGTTATTTCTAGGAGCATTATCCCATAATTTTTGGAAATCCTCATGTAAACTAGTGAGACACCTCCAAAGTTCTAAATAATTTCCTCAATTGCTTGACTCTTCTGATTCATCATGACTTCGAAAAGCTAATCATTGTCTTAAAAGAAAGCAAATGATTCCTATTGATGTATTTAAACGTCTTCTATATTCTCCATTATTTTGACACAAGTGCTTTGCAAAGACTGTGGCAATTTGCTTCTTTTCATTCATCAAAGCTTCATATTTCTTCTTTGCTTAATTGTGAGCACTAGACATACCTCCAATATGAGTTCCAATTCTCTCAATCTTCTTCCAATTTCTGAAGTCATCGACAACAAAAGCATCATCGCCAACGCCATCTGGTTTAAAAAGATAGCAAAAAAAACAATAGACAACATCTTTTTGTATGCTATATTCCAACCAATCATTGTACTTCTCATTAGCGAATAAACCTTCAGTGAAGTTTCGATATTGGCTTTGAATCAACATTGAAGGAAATGCATATCCAAGAGGTTGAGTTGGCTTTCTTAGAAGATAAGCTCTTCGAATCTTATCTCTGTCATTGTAGTGATGACTAAACATCCTTGGTCTTAAACCAGGATCAGTAGAAATATTTTCTAAATCAATCTCTACTTGACGGTGCTTTGAAGAAGGCTTAGCTTCTTCATCATTTTGACATATTCTTGGAGTTTTTGTCACAAATTTATCCATAACTCTACATAGAAATAAAAATGAAAAAGATGACGCAACATAATAAAAAAATTAATAGATATAAACAAGTCGACAAGAATAAGTAATATTCCTAATAAACAATCAAGCAATTAAGGAAGAATGCTTAACATGTGATACAACTCAAAAACAAAAATAAAGTGATTTAAAAAGATTGTCATGTTACCTTAGATTTGTTCTTGGAAAAATAAGGAATCAAGAATGGGTTTAAATCCTTCAAAATTCAAAAGCATATCATGTTGTCTGAAGTAATGGGTTACATAAAACTGAAATCCTGTATCATCAACAAATTTCATTGTTTCAATGATCAGAGAACCATAAATACAAAAAAAAAAATTAAATTGACAATAACAATAGAAAAATGAAAACTACATTTATAAAATAGATGGATGGCAAAGCTACAATCCACAGAGACTTAAATTCTATCCAGATGGTAAAATAAATGAACGAAGAAGGAGAACAATTTTAAAGTCAAAATATCCAATAATCCAAAGAATAAAGATTATTTAAAACTTGCAAAAAAAGAATGTAAATATCAATTATCCATTGTGGCATTAATAGATGTGTTGATGGCAATGATCGAGATGATACAAATGTAAGGACCGCTGAAGTTGTCATAATATCCAAAAAAACATATAAATGTTATTCTTACCAACAACTCCAAGTTATAAAAAAAACTACGTCTTTTTAAAATTTGACACAAAAATTATTCACTATTTTATGAGAAAATCAATTATTTGTAGCATGTTTAATTCAACTCTTTTCATCTTCTCCAAAAAAGGATTCTCTTAATCTCAATTATGTTATTTTGGAGTTCTACCAAAGGAAGAAAAGATTCAGAATGGCATTGAGGATTTCCTTATATGTGTTGAAGTAAGTCTTTTAATATATATTTTTACACGAAGTTAGGCGATTCCTTAACAAAAAAAATAATGCATGAATCCGCAAAGTTCACATTTTATTCCATATATGTTATTAAACGATTTTTTGAGTTTTTATGTAGATTATGAAAAAGTATGATCAATATAATTTGCCAAAGAAAGGTTGAATTTACTCTTGAATGGTTTAAACAATCCTTCATGAAAATATTAGTTGACTAATCATTCTGATTTACCAGCACAACACCACTATTGTTTGTTTTCTCTATGTTAATATCTAAGCAACCCTAAGACCTAAAGACCCTTGCTTAGGTGTTGTGTCTACAACAGACGGTCTGCTTTGGCATTTTTGTTATGAACTAGCACATGTATGAGAAAATCCACTTAAGAAGACAGCTTACGTGATTGCTCAATCGGTATTAGCAGAAGGCAGAAGTCCAGAAGATGATTAGATGAATAGCAGAATAGAAGAGGATGAATAGACAGTGCCACGGCAGAAGACGGGAAGAGGGCGCAGGCGGCAAGGCGTCAAGCCTGACGGGTGCAGCGGACTCGTGCTTCGGTGGCAGACTGGTGGCTTGGCGGGTGCAATGGACTTGTGCTCCGATGGTGGGCTGGCTGGTGCAATGCAGCAGCGAACTCGTGCTTTTGTGGCGGGTTGGTGACCTGGCGGGTGCAATGGACTTGTGCTCCGGTGGCGTCCTGAAGGGTGTAGTAGACAGGGTGCTACGGTGAAAGAGGATGAGAGGAGATGGCGACACCGATACTTCAAGTTTTTGAGTAGAAGAGAAGACGAAGAGTTTCGTGTGGGAGGGAAGGAGAAATAGCAACCAGAGTTTTCAACTTTTTATGGGAGACTATTTACAAACTCATATACATAGGATAACGAATTTTTTTTTAAGTCCAATGGACGCAAAGCCCCCACTGGCCCCCACCTGTATCCGTCTACATATGGATTGATTATTGTTCCCAAACTTTGCTATAGTTCAGAAAAAAAATTAATATGGAAGTGTTAAACATTTTGCATTCCAGCTACAATAGATAAAAATGAAACTAAATTTGTTAATAAATAGTTTTCAAGTAATAATCATCATCAATCATTCAAGACAAGAAAATAAACAAATTATTTATATATATATATACATACATATATACATACATACATACATATATATATATAGGTAAATTATCAAGTAAAATCCGTCCTTACTTTTGTTAAGTAAGGTCCTTCATCATCTAACGTTAACAATACATCTTATTATTGAGATTATATCTAGATTTTAAATTAACAAAACTACCTATGTTGTAATAGTGGTTTCATTTCTTCTCCATTTTCATTTATTAATAGATTTTTATGTTAACAGGATTACATTAAAATCTAGTTACGCTTTAATATCCCATCTTATATAGCAATATCAGTTTTTTTATTCGTAACATTTTAATTTTTTAATTTTAGTTTCAGTTTTAATTTCATACTTCCTTATTTTTTTTGTTTTAGTATTACTTCTTTTTCCTGTTTCAATTTCAATTTTAATTTTACACTTCTTTATTTTTGTTTTAGTGTTACTATTTTTTCCTATTTTAGTTTCAATACTTGAGATGTAATAAGTTAGACTACGAAGACCTATGAAGTAATACAGAATGTTTATTACCGTAACATAAAAAAAATTGAAATCTCCCTTTCTTCTCCTCCTCCACTCCCTATGGTCGAGGGGGAAAAAAAGGGTTGACGAGTAAGAAGAAAGATAGGAGGATCTCATGCATCCTTTGTTAAATTAAAAATACAAGTGATATTTTCAAAAAAAAATTAAAAATTACTAATTGGACAGAGAATCTCGTGCATCCTTTATTATAATTGTAGCGTAAGCAACAACTCAACTCAAGACCTCCATGTCGAGGGGAAAAAAAGGGTTGACAAGCAAGAAGAATGATAGGAGGATCTCATGCATCCTTTGTTAAATTAAAAATACAAGTGATATTTTCGAAAAAAAAATTAAAAATTAGTAATTGGATAGATAATCTTGTGCATCCTTTATTATAGTTGTAGCTTAAGCAACAACTCAACCCAAGACCTCCATGTTGGCTTTGCTTTGTCCATTGAACATACCCAAATGTTGGCGGCCCCTCCTTTGCTAGGCTTTGTTGATGAAGAACAAGTGAGGGGCTCGTAGGAGTAGATCGTGCATGGCCTTGGAAGGTTTGAGGATGAAGGACCCAATCTCGCCTTCGATTGTTGTTGATTCCTTCTTTGTTGTGTGGTTGTTCCCATGCAGTTGTTCTTCCCTACCATAACCAAGCTCATCGGGATGCTAGGAGCCAAGTCGAGATTGGTCGAAGTCATCACCACTTGAAGGTGATGGGTAGGGGGTGGGGTGTACTATGTGGTGGGAGGGAGCGAGCAATCAGTGGGAGATTAATGGAGACGAGATAACAGTGACAAGACAAGATCTGAGAGCACGAGATCAGGTGGGCACAAGATCGACGTACACAGGATCTAGTGATGGGTTGAGATTGATAAGCACGAGATCAGGAGGGCATGGGATTGACCAGTGAGCGATCAATGGGTTTGGATCTAATGAGGATGGTACTGTGCGATCGAGGGGACGATACGAGAGGTGGAAGGGGAGGAAAACAATGACAAGATACGAGAGGCGGCGACAAGCAACTGATGTTGGGAGGTGGGGTGTGCGATTTTTATTTTTTGCTATAAGGGAAGAGGGAGTGGGTTTTAATAATAGGATAATGAGAAAAATTTTAAAATTTTGGTGTTTTTTAAAGTGATTTCTGATTTTAATCAAAATCAAATCTACTGATGATCTTCATGATGAATAACTTCACTGTTTAAAAGTAAGGACAAATCTTTCCTGATATTTACTCTCTCTCTCTCTATACATATATACATATTTATTTATTTACTCTCTCTATACACACACACACACTAAATGACAAAACCAATACTTCGACCATCAGTTTAGACTTGTTTAATTGTTTAAGGTGGCCATGAAAAGTTGAGTAGTCGACGATTTTCACGTGATTGAATTAATATATTTCCAATTTCTTGTTCAATCAGGTTGAGCAACAGGCCTCTTTGTATTATGACCACATTGGTCTCTGTCTCAACTAGTACGGGGATGCGTCTCCTCTTGATGCCCCTAGGTGTTTAGACACCTGAGGACTCACTCAACCCAGGCCCTGGCAGCACCTAACAGTTTCTGTCTTAGTTTCGACACCCGTATTAATCAGGGTGTTACGTTCAGCCACTCAGAGGTCTCGTATCTCCTGGTTTGCTGTCACGTGTCTATGTGTACAATCACTACCTTGGATTTTCGGTACCCAGACAAACGGAGTCTCATACTCCAAGTTAAGTTGACCTCGACTCGTGAACGACGATCTAGGAGTCTCATACCTCCAAGATCTGATGGACACTTACCTTAGTCTCTAGCCTCAACTTAGGCAATGTGTTCGACCACTTCAAGGATGTTGTCACACCCCCTGGTCCTGTTAACACGCTTCATCGATCTCTTGGCCTCAACAACAAAAAAATTTGGAAAATCTTTCAAAATCTTTGCAAACCATGCAAGTCTTTTCTAAATTCTTTGAAAATCTTTTCCAATCTTTTCTAGAATATTTTTAAAACACTTCAGGAAAGCTGTCAACTCAAGACAACACTTTTTGAATCTCTTGAAAAAGCCTTCTTTCCAAATTACTTAAAATTCCTTGATATTTGCTTAAACTGTTGAAAAGGGCAAAACAACACCTTCCTTTGGTTCTCAAAACCCTTTTCAAAATCATTTGAATACCTTTCTAAAATTACCACAAAACATCATACTCAAGCAGTACAACATTGAAAACTAGAAACCACAACTCATACCAAAATCTTGACAACTCCCCTGCTACGTCCAAATAATCACACTAAAACTAAAGCAACTGTCTCGGAATTCCGCTAGATTTCCAAGATTAAATGCCCAAACAAACTTAACCAGAACTCCATTTTCTAGTGCCAAGGTGTAGAACACCTACTGGCTCATGTTCTTCAGGAGCATAGCCATATCAGTGCTTAACATAATTAGGCAACGCCACTCAATGCACCACAACAAAACTAGCCAACTCTAGGCTTAGAGACTACATCATGATTCCTATTGTTCTTTCTAAGTCATTAGGAAGGAGGCTTATTATTTGTAAGTCATATCGTCTTTTATGACCTCTATGTCTTAAATGAAATCTTGCTAATTATTTTTAAACCATTTCTAAAGCCATTCTAATGATCATCCTAATCATTATTGTATTCATTAAATTTTTTCTCCAAGATTAATATGTATACACATCATATACATATACATACTAATCACACTTAAAACATCATTAAATAGATTCTGGGCCTGATTTGGTAAACCAAAATCTATTGATTGGCCGAACTAGTACTCTGATCCCAAACTAGAGGATAAATCAATATATCGAACCTGTACGGTACACCGGACCACAGTCTCATGCTAAAACAATTCATCTAAATTGCTATTCTCATGATTATGACATGCTATCATTTATCAAGTTTCTTTTTATCAATTAAGTCTCATAAATTAGCATAAATATAACCAAGGGTGTTGAACGTTAGGGAGCTGGCGTTCAATGTTAAATACTGATATTCCAAGCGTTTAACACTTTAACATCCAATGTCGTATTGAAATTTATTAATTCTAGTATGCTCTTTTATTCCAAAACCATTAAGGAATTTCTAGCAACCCTACGACATAAATGTATAACATGCATTCTTAATAACTACCGTTAATCAATTAAATCAATCAAAACCAAGGAGAAATAAGCTAGTAGTGTTGAACGCCTGTTCTTAGGTATCTAACGTTGAACGTTCTAGGACTGACGTCTAACACATTGAAAGTTCTCCTTAAACCATGCTCAACCGCTTCAAAATCATACAACCATAACACAGGAGTGGAGGGACATTAAGTACACAATAAATTCTTAAAAATTAATCTACAAACACTATAAACTTTAACTCGAGGGGTGTGTACATTTTGAAGGACCTAACTCATACAAGACATCTCCCCTATGATCCAAAACTCCTCTCCTTTTTTCGATCGTCCTTCCTCAACCCATACTCGACGTTAGGAGTGGTTGAAGGTCGCCAGAGGCCAGAGCTCAACCAACATGCCACAGCCACCAAAGGACTCAACTCTCTTCTTCGTTCTCTTCTTCCTCTCTCCGTTCTCTCCCTCTCTCTCTTTCTCTCATACAAAGCACCCTCATCCTCCTTAAACTTTCCCTAGCTTCCCTGAGACGAGGAGGAGGAGAAAAGAGGAGTCTCCCATGACGTGCACCTCCATCCTTTACAAGAATAGGCGACTTGACAGAGATTTTACCCCTCTCTCTCTCTCTCTCTCTCACATAGAACACCCTCACCCTTCAGGGGCGGCGATAATGGGTTTTAGCCCACTTTTATACAACTTCAAACTGATACCAAGAAGTGACTGATCAACATTAAACAGGGACACCAAAAAATAATTTATTTGACAGGAAACAAACGTCAGTAACTATCTTCTAAAATTTTGTCAGACCATGGAGGAAAAGAGAGCAAATGTGAAGAAGAATGGGAGAAGCCTTATGATGGTGGGGAATAAGGGCTAAGGGCAGGGTGGAGCTGCCCATCGGTTAACAAGAATATTCTTGTTAAGGAATGCCTTCAATCTCCTTTTCATGCCGCCTCACAAACTCTTTTTTACATCAATAGATGCATAGCTTCTTCAGAGACAATGGCAGTTTAGGCAGGGATCGGAGACAACGAATGTCGGACAATTCCAGGTATTCAAGTCTATGGAAATTTTCAGGAAGTGATTGGAGGAAACTAGCCTCATGCAAGCGTAACTCTTACGAGGAGAAGTTATTTTTCTGCAGCCAGATTCCTAGCCCTGCTGGAAATAGTGAGAGTGGAGAATAATTCTTGATGGTCAAAGCTCTGGTGGAGGTGAGAGATTTCAGCACAGGAACATTGAGTAATAGTGATGGGTCGTCAATTTCTAGCTCGTTGAGCTTTAGCAAGGAACTGTTGCATTCAGTTCCATCAGCACTTGTTGGGTTGACGAGCTCAGGGCATCCTGTGATTGTCAAGTATTTGAGGGGGCTCACGTTCTGCAAACCATCCAACGATATTAGTGCTCCGCAATCCCTAATTTGCAAATCACAAAGCACTGACAAACGAGACAATATTGGAATAGGAAAAGATGTCAAATGAGAACAATTTGATAGACTCAGTCTGGAAAGAGAGGTGAGGCCTGCCAGTAGTATGTGAACTGTCCATGTCACCGCAGTTTTCCAGGTGGAGTTTCTCCAGTGAAGGAGGCAGGAAATGTTTCATAGGAGGTGTAATCACCAGCTTCGGACAATCTACCATGCAGAGGTATCTGAGAGACGTGAATTTCCCAAACCCATCTGCTGGAAAGTGCACTAGTTCTTGGCAGTCACAGACCTGTAATTCCTGTAGCGATTCCTGTAGCGAACCCTGATCTAGTGAAATCAGTGCATGACAACTCATGACTCTCAAGGAAAAAAAGGAAGGACTCAAGTATGGCCCCCTCATTCCCCCGATTCACAGTGGCACAGTCAGGTCTATTTTCCCACTCAGGGGGGGTTGTGATACCGACATCAACTATCAACAGCTTTTTTAGCCTAGGAGGAAGGAAAGGCAGGGCTTTCAGCATTAACTGGGCATGACAAAATCTCAAGTTCAGAAAGTTGGGGTAACCAATGGCAGCCACCTGTATCTGTAGTACTACCAATATTTTCCAACTGGAGAATATTTTCAAGGTACAATACCTTGAGGAAAGGTAAATGCCAAAGAGGTAGGTTCTTCCATTTGAAGCAATTACAGATGTGCAAATATTCTAGCTTTAATGCTTCTCTAGTTTCTGATCCTAACCAATAAGCACATCTGGTCCCTGGGAGATGTCAAACTGACAATAACTTCTCGAGACCAAAATGTGGTTTAAGACTATCAAAAGTATTATCTGCAGTAGCTGCAATAGAACGACCACCACGGCCCCATTGTAGACACAACTCCTTAAGGTGCATTTTTTCTTTTAACTTGGTGGACACTAATCTCATGAAGATCCTCAATTTCCAGAAGACGGAGCTCTTTCATGCCCTCCAAGTCATTAATTCTGCATCCTTCCTTCTTCTTGATGAGGAACTTCAACTCCTGTCGGGCAGTGAGGCTCTTAAATTCAACGATGTTGAGGCATTGAAGGTAGTCGGGCAGTAAACCATTGGACAAAATATGCCGCAAAGAAAGCAATCTGCATGGGTCTAGAGGGCTGCTTTTCTCTGATGCTGGATCTTTTAGCTTGTGAATTGGATAAGCAATCAAGGTTTGTAGAAAATATAACTTACCAACCGACTTCGAAGACAACTTGGCATAGGTCCAGATGACATCAAGATAATGAAGTTGTATTAGATCTCCAATGGACTGTGGCAACTCTTCCATGTGTCTAATTTTCTTCAATTCCAAGACACGGATGCTTCGCAATGCTTTGAACATCTGTTGTAGATCTATGTCCCTTTCGGAATCAGATCCTTCACAGCATAGGAGGAGTGTCCGCAAGTGTTTCAATTTGGTCACTTCCTTCAGCAAATGTTGTGTGTTTGTGCCATCAGTCACTACAGATAGGTGTCTATAACCGTACCCAAGACGCTTTGTGGCTTATGGCCGCCACGTTGTGTGTATCTATAGCACTCGCCAACGGAAACGGATCGAGCAAGCTCATGAAGTAGATCATGCATGGCATATATATTCCTGTTGAAACGTCTTCCACGCATGTCAAAGAAGGATTTCTTCACTAGATCATCGAAGTACGTACCAACTGTTGGGAAACGATGGCCTAACAAACACTAAGGCGAAGCAAACAAAAACTGTAACCAAACAACCACAAGCAGACACAAGAAATTTTTACGTGGAAACCCCATCGATGTGAGGAAAGGAAAAAACCACGGGACCCTCTCGGTCCAGGCAACCGGCACTATGCTGTCAAGGGAATACAACTGTTCTTCTCAAGTTCTCAAACTTGAGGTTAGCACAAGCCACAAATAATCTTCAATAGAGATA
>JAMKQA010005789.1:0-20176 GCA_024699735.1 Posidonia australis
TAAAATGCTGGACAATTTTTTTGAGCAGTAAAAATGCTGGACAATTAAGAGACATTAGAAAAATATGTGCAGCTGAATGAGATGGATAAATTGAAATAGGTCGAATCAATGATATAATGAGGGAGAACAGTTTTAGGGGGTTTGGTCATAAATGCAAAGAAGACTCTGTAGTGCCCCATAAAGGGAGATTGAATTAATTTGAAGGAGATAGAAGAGGTTAAAGAAAAATCTAAATTACATGGTTGTGGGTAGTGAAAGAACTTCAACATCATGATCTAACAAAATAAGCAAACCTTAGATATAACTTATTGGGGAAGAAGGATTCATGTTTCTGTCCCCATCCCCCATACAATAGAATCAAGGTATTTCCTTGATGCACATTGCACAGTGTCCCCTTGCTTTAAAGTTTAAAAGGGGGATCAGATTGAAATGAGAACCAAATGGTACCTCTCTACATCAGTCCTTCCTGTTATAAGCTTATAATGCCACACCCACAGACTTGTAATGTTAAGTTTTAGGGACGTCCTGGATCCATCCCTCGTGATTATTGAAGGATTGCACCAGACTTGGTTATTTGAATACTTGGGTATTACCATGTGTCCCTCATCACATCTTCATTTTTAATAATTAACTCGATTTTATCATTTTTGTTTGTTTATCCATCAACTCTGGTCCTACCATATTAGATGCATTACCTACATCACTACTATGAAATGTTTACCATTGAATTGTTTATGACCTATTTCAACCACATCCTTGAACGTTTTGCTTGGAGTTTGAAACTCTACCATGTGATGCCTTTCCATGCATTTATTTCAGAAGAATGCCATGAAATATAATAAGAAAGTTGCATAAATGAAACAAAATATTACTTGTTTAGCTTGTTGACGCTATTTTATTTAATAGGGTAAAAACTGTGATAGAGTCATCCCCAAGAAATTGGCACATTTTAATTTTCAAGTCTGTGCTCTCATTGCCATAAAAAAAATTACAGACCAATTTTTTCCTTTTTATTTTGAATTATGTGTTTGCCTCTTCGCATTGTCTTTCTGATTAGTGAACCTAGTTCTTTTTAAAATGTTACCTTCTTCTTTTGTATGCTTTATTTGTTTGGAGATATTTATTTGAATTTATTTTGCAGGGAAGCCTAGTTTTCTGGGTGACAAACAGTTCATTGACATTGGCACAGGTTTGTTAAGCTTTAGTTACTACTTGATGGATATTGAATTAGGATTCATATTAGCAATCATTTATGTGGTTGAGATATTGCAAATTTATGATAAAGCAGTATTAGTGAGGCTTAAGAATAGTAATATATTATTACTGCAAGTGTTACAATTATATTCTAGATATGTAGGAAGTCGTATACTAGTCATAATTATTGATTATAAACCAGTTAGATAATTATTGCTGGATCATCTAGTTGTTCTAGTCACTACTACCTTAGAAAATCCCTTGGGTGGCCCTCCAGCATGATTGTCAGGATCGTACTCAAACCTTCTGTTTTGGGAAGAAGCAAAGAAATATATGCAGCATCGCAACCAGTAACTACGTTTTTTAATCACAGAGGAAATCATATTTAAAGGCTTATTGGAAGTTTTTCAATTAGCTTTGCTACCATGCAGAAAGATACCTTTATACTAAATTATATAACAGTGTGTATATGTGATTATTTGTACATGAAAAGGGAAGATGCTTTTAAATACCTCTTCATCAGTTCCTTAAGAAGTGAGTTGCAACACGATTGTTAGAGGATGTAGACTAAGATAAATAATGGCTTCTGATTCATCCATCTAGGCTATGTTTAGTTTGCAAGAGTTTCCATTCTGCCAGATACAATCATGGAGTTGGAAATCCAATTATTGTGGTTTAGACTTAATTGTTTTATTTTGAATCCAAAAATTGCAAATATTTTGTATGGTCTGCAAGAGTACGAGAAATTAGATAGAACAATTGAACAAACTCCCCCCAATTCTTGAAGGTTATATCCCCACCTCTTCTAGAGGAATATAAATTCCCAACAATTCCTCTTTCTTGGTCAAGCTGAGGAAATTTAACCACTAAAAAACGTCCAACCACTGAATTCAGGAAAACCATAGTTCACACAAACTCCTCATGGTTACTGCAAACCAAGTAGAGCCTGGAATCTTTTCGAGAAGCAATCAATTAATTACATTTTATAAAGCAAGAATATATGAAATTCCTCATTGCAGATAACTGCTACCGCCGATTGCCTCTCCCATATTTTTAGCTACAATTATTTCTAGAGCAACCATTTGGAGGTCAGATTATCATTTTTGGTGGGTTTCTAGGATTTATTACAAATTTCTCTTGAGGTGTAGTTGAGCTTCTTTACTAGGATAATCCACAAATATATTATGACATTTCTAACACGTTACAGATGCTGACAAATGATATTTTATGACTGGAGAAATCAATTTACAAGATTTACAGTTTCTCAACACTAAATGGTGCTCCTTTTAAATTGTGTCACTTGGATAAATTACATTGTTGTTTTTCTTGCATCTTGTGATCGTGCACCCGACGCTCGAGGAGGAGGTGAGGCCACAGCCATGTCGAGATGGCGAGGGCGCGAGATGGGACGAGAGTGAGAGAAATGGAGTCGTCACCTGGTCTTTTAATGGAAAGACGAGGAAAACCACAAACGATTCACTAAAAGTGAATGAAAGAGACGCAAATGTGAAGGCCAGATGTCTACTAACCAGAGGATGGGTAAGGATTCCTATTATGCACGAGGAAGGTGCTAGGCTCCCCCGTACGACCGAGAAACTCAGTCTTTCTAGTCTGATTCGCTTGCTAGAGGCTGGATGAGTGTTTACTATCCCTAGATTGTGTTCTAATCAATGCTGATGTGAGTGCCAAGACAATATTGGATGGATATGATATGTAAAAATTGCGGAGAAATCCACATGAATTGACAAAATCGTGAAAATCAAAAGAGGAAAAAATAACCCGTGATGGGGTTAAAGGTAGGCCCTTAGGCCTGTTATTGTACGTCCTAGGGCGATGAGGAAAATCGTGTAAATCGAGAAATTTTCGGAAAGCGTCTCGTAAATCAGTGGAAATTAGGATAAATCCGAGAAAATCAGAAGGGAAAAATAATCCTTATTCCGGGACCATGTTGGCTTTGACAAGCCTTTTACTGTACGCCCTAGGGCGATGGAAAACCAAAACAAAACAAAACCACGGAAAATCGGGGAAATTCCAAAAAACGGGGAGTAAACCAAGCCAAAATTAATCTAGGAAAACATACGCAAAGCCGAGAAGGAAAGACGAGAATATCTGTGCAAAAAGATGTGAAAAGCCATGCAAAATGCAAGTGTGAATGTAAATATGAGAAGTCTAGGGGGTTTTGTGCAAAAAGCCTAAATTCCGAGGAAAGTTAAAGTTCAGAAGCCCAAATCCTCAAGAATATGTAGGAAAACACATTCTATGCAAATATGAGGAATTTGGGGTCAAATGTGCATTCCTAGTCAAAATGAATTCTCTAAGGGTCAGAATGTAATTTACTTACTAATGCATGTATGTAAGTCAATTTTGCATAAAATCATGCTATAAAAAATGCAAGAAAATGTCTCAGAAATGTTCTAGGAAGTTTCAAGGGTAAAATGGTCATTTTACCCCTGAAAACAGGTGATCAGTACAATTTTGCAAAGTAAAGGGGGTAAACTGCAAAAAATCCAACAAACAAAGCTTTCCAGGAAGTTCTAAAGAAATTCAGGGGCAAAAATGTAATTTTCAGTGAGATTAAAACATGCAGAAGAAATTCAGTGAAAAAGGAGGGTTAAAATGCAATTAAACCAAGAAAACAAGCTTTTGGAATGTTTTAAAACAAATTCAGGGAGTTAAGTAATTTTCACAGTAAAAATAAGTCTTTTGGAAGTTTTCTGTAAAATACAGGGATTCAAATGCAATTAAACCAGCAACATTGTGCATTCTGAAACATTTTAAAAAATGTAAAGGGTTTATATATAATTTTCACAAAAGAAATGAACTGTCAGAAAATTTTCAAGGAAATCGAGGGTTATCAATGCAATTTACCTGAAGCAAAATACATTTTATAAACTTTGAAGGGCTTTTATTAAAGTTTTAAACTCAAAAAACATTACTTTAAAAGTTCAAGGTAAGAAATGTAATATTTCCAGTTAAAATTTTATTCTAAACATTAAAGAAAAATGTATGTAGGACTTAAATGCAAGAAAATGTCCTAAAAGTAATTCCAAGGACCTAAAAGTATTAAAATGAGGACCTAAATGTAATTATTAAAACTTAAAATAAAATAATAATAAAATCCAAAATCAATCCTATTCGAAGATCGCCGGCGCATCGATGGGGACCCCCTCGCCGGCGCCAACTCCGGTGAGCTCCTGACGGCGGCGCAGCGGCGGGAAGCCATTGACGGTGGTCAGGGAAGCAAGGGGGAGCCACGGTGAGCTCCCCCGCGGCAGTGGGCTACGCTGGGGAGGCCCGAGAGGCCCCCCCACCTCGAGCTCCGACGTGTGGCTTCTGACGGCGCCAGAGAAGGCGACGGCATGGCTGGGGTGGTCCAGGGGCTGGAGCGGCGCGACGGAGGCTTGGGGAGCACCGTGGGGACATGGCGAGGCTGGGAGGATGCCCGATGAAGCCCGAGGGGGTCTGGATCGTTCCCCCCACCTCGCGCTCCGACGATGGGAACGATGGAGGTGGCTGGGTCGTCACTGGGGTCCAGGCGATGGTGGATTGGCTTGGTGATGCTCGGAGGTCCTCGGGGAAGCTTCCAGAGGCTCGGATGCGGTGCGGGAGTGGCCAAGGTGGTTTGCCCACTCGATGGTTCCAGTGGTGTCGTCAGCGACAGTAGCGGCGGTGGCGCGCGAGGAACGGGTGCGGAAGCTCCGGGGGCTCGCGGTGGAGCTCCTGGACACCTCGCGAGGGGCTGGATTGGCGCGGGGCACTCTGCCCATCTTCGGCTCCGACGAGGCACAGCGACGACGTCAACGGTTGACGAGGACGCCCGAGAGGTTCCTCCAGTGTTGAGGGTGACGAGGGGGGAAGGAAGAGGGAGAAAGTAATAGGCAAGACCCACGGGGCCTTGCCACAGACCTAGGAGGTCTGGAGGCGACGCAATGCAGGGGCCTCCAGCGACGTTGAGCCCGAGTGGCTATAAGCGGCTAGTTGGGGCTAATGGGCAACAATTCTAAGCCAATAAAAAGGAAGAGGAAGAGGATTACCTGTGTGAGGTGCTTGTGCTCTTCGACGGGGCTCGACGGTGGCGGTCTCCGACGAGTGCTCTGGCTGCGTTCCAAAGGGCTTTCGGAGCTGTAAGGTGATGAAGGAAAAGCTCTGGATGTGGTGGCAGTGGCTGGGGTCTGAGGCTCTCGATTAGGGTACTCTCCAATGACTCTCCCTTCTTCTCTTCTTTACTCTCCGTTCCGTTCCCCATTCATCCTTGTGATGCGGTTTCTCCAGGCTTTTAAGGGGTGGACGGAGTGAGGGGGATTGTGACTGCAGTTAGCTAGCTCGTGGGAAAGGCAGTTGGGGAAGGAAGGATGGGGCGATGTTCGCGGGAGAAGAAGGTACTATTCCTTTATTTTTACGTTTCCTAAGTTTTCAATCAAAATATGGTTTGGGCTTAACGGGTTTGGTTTCGTGGGCTTTTGGTTTTTTCTTTTTTTTTTGCTCGTTTTGTTTTTGGTTTCTTCGGTTGTTTTAAGCTTTTAATTTTGCTTTGGTGATTTTAATTAAATTCTGATTTTGTTATTTTGAAATTTAATTGTTTTTAAATTAGGTTTTTAGAGGTTTGAGTTTAATTTAGTGATTTTAAGTTAGGGTCTTTTGGGTTTAGTTAAGTAATTTAGGGTTTTTAGGATGTTAATCATTTTAAGGTTTTTTGGATTTTAATTAGAGTTTTTTAGTTTAAATTAAGGTTTTAGGTTTAATTAATGTTTGTGGGTTTAAATTAAGGTTTTTTAACTTAACTAAGTAACTTTAGGGTTTTTTAGGGATTTAGATTTTAATTAAGGGTTTTTAGCTTAAATTAGGGTTTTCTGGGTTTTAATTGGAATTTTGGGTTTTAATTTAGGTTTTTAAATTTTAGACATGATTTTTTAACTTAATTAGGTTTTTTTGTATTTTAATTAGGTTTTCCTTGAAATTAAATGGATTAAAGTGGTTTAAAAATGGATTTTATTTGGTTTTGACTTTAATTAGGGTTTTCTCTTGATTAATTAGGATTTTAAGTGGATTTTTCTTGATTTTGATTTTAATTAGGGTTTTCACTTGATTAATTAGGATTTTAAGTGGATTTTATTTAACTTGGTTTTTAATTAGGGTTTCAATTAATTAATTAGAATTCTAAGTGGATTTTGGTGAATTTTGCTTATTTTGGTTTTAATTAGTGATTTTTGCTTGGATTAAGTTTGAGTGGGCTTGTGTGGGCCTAAGTGGGTCTGTCTGGGCCTAATGGGCTTGTGTGGGCCTAAGTGGGCCTAAGGTTCTATGGAGTTTGGGTTTAGGAGGTGGTTGCAAACAGAGCATCTTCCAGAGGAGCTTGCCGCTAAGTGACTGCAAAATCGGGGTGTCTACAGATGCCCCTTCCTAAGTGAGGTCGAGGGACAGATGGAACCGAGACCGATGCTTAGGGTTGACAAGACACCCCACTTGAGTCTGCGGGAGAGTAGTATTTACTGTAAGGCCGTGAACCACTTATTCGGCGGATACATCGAAAGTCATGATTCGGGGTCATGCATGATGCTGATGCAAAGGGTTGACCATGATATCTGGATGATGCATGATGGTTATGCTGATGCAAAGGATGATGCTGGTGACGAGCAGGTAACCTGCTAGCTCACGTAGGGGAGCGCAAGGAATTTCCAGACTCTGTACCAAAGGATGCCAAGACTGCCAGACTCATCGCACGACAGAGGAACCTGGCAAATGGCAGACTTTTTTGCCTGAAAGGATGCACGGCAAGAAATCAGACTCGTCGACTGAAGAAAGACTGATGACGGATGTCAACCAAATAGTTTAGGGGGTATCAGCTCAAAAACAAAAGGGGTGGCACCGAGATTCGTTCGTATGGATAGAATCTGGGATGGGACAATCTAGACTCCGTCCTGTAGTTTAGAGGAAGAAGGAAACGGACTTTTAATCCGCCGGTCAAGGTTGGAATTCAAAGGCAAAAGGTAGCATCGAGATTCGTCCATACGGATAGAATCTGGGATGGGACAATCTAGATTCCGTCCGGTAGTCTAGAGGAAGAAGGAAATGGGCCTTGAATTCGCCGCTCAGAGTCAGAATTTAAAGGCAAAAGGTAGCATCGAGATTCGTCCGTACGGATAGAATCTGGGATGGGACAATTTAGACTCCGTTTGATAGTTTAGAGAAAGAAGAAAATGGGCCTTGAATCCGCCGGTCAGGGTCGGAATTCAAAGGCAAAAGGTAACATCGAGATTCGTCCGTACGGATAGAATCTGGGATGAGACAATCTAGACTCCGTTCGGGAATTGTGCGCACAAGCTATTGTGCTATGACACAACTAAGTGCACAATTAGACACGATTATGAGACTAATCATTTTAAAGCCTGTGTCATGCCAAAACATTTTACAAATGAATCATATGTGCATTGAAGAAATAAACTCATTTGTTAATGCTTACACGCCCTTTTATGTAATACCATGACCTTAACATGACCCAAATACAACACGGCTCAGACTTGTTAACAGCAAAAGGCAAGGGTAATGATTGTGGAAATCTTGCATTTACAATAAAACTAGTTAGTAAAATCAGACTTCTCTTTCTTGCTTTAAACTAAACTTATTACCATTTCTTGAAAGAAGCATTCCTGGAATCGAAGGCATGGAATCACAGCATCAGGCACATTGACGTTGTAGTTTGAAGTAATTTTATTGATTTTATCTTCTTTTAATCGGACATATTTAGCTATTAGGATTAGTTTTTGGCCCATCACTTTCACATACAACCTATATATTCTCCCTCAATCATCAAGTCAATATTGCATGCTAATGGTGTGTTGGAGCCCATGGAATATTTCTAACTTACATAAAATCCTAAGATATGATTGATGTAGAGGCATATTTCTTACCCTTGTTGAAAATAATGTTATGCAGCAAGTCTTTCTCAGGAGTACCACCATTCGGAAGAAATTGGGCTTGCCAGATATCGGCGTTCAGAAAAAGCATAAATTAAGGCATAAAATTACTTCAGCAAATTATTTGCAAGAGAATGATATACCAATTAGGAATTATGTTTTGCATGGAAAAAACGTATCGATGGCACCGCAATCCTCCGATGAAATTGAAAACCTTGCTCCTGAAACTCTGCTCGAGGTAAATAAGATGGATGTTCCAGCATTAGTACCATCTTTAAAAATTCAGAATTTCTCTTATTGATGTGTTGGACGATTTTGCATTAGCTTGGGCTCCAAAACATGGCGATGGGCAATCAAGATAAAGCCTTTTCAATACTACGGTAATGCGATAGACCCTTGAAATATTTTTCCCAGGTAGATCTTTCTTTGAATTTATTTTTTTGATATTTGAAATTCCTCAACAAAAAAAAATGAATAGACTAGCAACTGAAAAGGATCCCAATCTTGTGCGAGCTTTGATTTGCATGGGTCAGATACTGTTTTCACGAAAGTCAATGGCTGAGGCTGCTGAATATTTTGAAAGAGCAATCTTAAAGGTTCGTCAAATTTCTTTGCTTTTCACTGTTTACCTGTTCCATCTTTTATGTGCTATTAAATTCTCTGCTTGCAAATACCCACGTCATTAGTGATAACATAAACAATGAGCCAGCTTCTACACATTCTTCTTCATCCTAGCAGATACGGGAAGATACGGAGCTCAGTCTACTGATTCTTGCGTTGTTTTCTGCAGGAATGTCACATATACAGCAGGTGAATGATATATTTTTACATGTAATTCTATCGTCTGGCCCCAAGGTCAAGATTCTTGATGCTTAGTTGGTTTTTTGGAAATTAATCATGTTCCTTCTGCTCGTCTTGATAATTGTTCTACTAATTTGCTGTAAATCATCTTAAACCTGTATGTGACGTCAAATCAATAAATCATGCTCTTTCCAATTGATCGTCTTTCCTTTGTTGTTTGCCGCCTAATAGCTATATTTTCTGAATAAATGTTTGACAGGGAAGCAAGTCTAAAGGCATAGAACACTTGAAAAGAATGTCAGAGTTGAAAGAACCAGAGGCTCCTATGGATAAAGCCTGTTACTACCAGGGATTAGTTGTTCTTGGAAGGTATTAATACTCGTAGTTTTTTATGAATAGTTGGTGGTGGTTGCATATTCTTTTGATCCCTCGTGGTTTTGGATATCTTTTCAGCACATTGTTTAATGAAGGTCAGAGGACTGAAGCTGCTCAGTATTTGCGGAGAGCAGCAATTTATGATCCACAGTTTGAAGCATATGTTAAACAATGTGAAGACTGGGTGGAGGAGAACAAGCAGGTTAGCGATTGATATCTAATCAAGTTGCAGGTGAGTTTTGCAAGTCTGCATCTGTTTTCCGATCTTCAAGCATGGTCGTCGTAATTATGTTCATAAACGAGCAGAGCCTGATTTAGAATAAAAGCTCTATGAGCTCCAGGAAATCATTTTGTGAAGCATGGTTTCGATCATTCTTTTGTATATTGAACACAAGCTGTTTTTATTTTTCTTGTAAGACCTTTTTATTTATGTATTTTGAAGAAGGGTAATTATATATATATATATATGAAAATGAATTAGAGGGAATATAGTTTTTATTTGAAATCGATAAATATATATTTTTTCTTTCTACCGTGAGATTCCACTTCGTCAATTGCACCATGAGAGTTTGTTAATAGAGGAAATACAGTTAACATGATGTATGCTCTCATACAACCACATGTTGCTCTATACCGATTTTATTAATTCGCAAAGAAAAAAGACCCATTAATATGTGAATATCTTTACAAGCTAAAAATCTGGGTAAATCTGTTTTCTCTTTCTTTTCTTGATTTTATTAATTCGCACTTGGGCATAGCTTAAGTACAGCATGGTTTCACCACATGCTTCTGAAATTCAATTTTTGGATTGTATCGATTTCGTTTGCACGTTGTGAAATTCTTTATCAAAACATACTACCTAACCAACTACGATGGCACGTTGATCAAAGAGACATGGCACTGTTCACTAGGAAAAGTGAGAAACATCCTCCTTTCGGTTTGATTTTTGCGAGTCTTACGAGAGAAAATATATAAGAGGGAATGTCCTCCCTTATTGTTTGCCAAAGAACAAAAAACATACTACCTTCCTTTTACGTTTTATCATTCCTCTTGACCATATGTTTTCTTTAACAAATAGCAGTCATTCGTTTCTCTCTGCCTCAGCAAGCCAACACTGTATTGTGTTGTAGTCAACTTCAATGAGTTGTCACCTCCAATGGCTGTTAGACAAGAAGGTATTGCATGTTTCACGAGTATCATTAAAAGTAGGAGATGACTTTTGTTTGTAACATCTAGTGCCATGTGCCAACCTTTCACACAAGCCATCGTGTCTAGGTCATGCAGCACCACGATTGTAGCAATCTCTTATGAAGTGAACCTGCTTCCCAAACTACATAAAGTCCCCAACTATATTCTCCTTTACAGCTTGATGCACCAATCGTTTAACAGATCCATTGTCTCAGAAAATTCAATACTCTTAGCATCAGATTGACAAGAAACTCTCTGAAATTTAAGCACCAGGAACTGTATGTGTCATGGTCTCACCTCCAAATCACTCGTGCTGGAAGCATGTTTTAAATATCTAGCATGTTTTAAATACCAGGAGAGGCATGTGCCAAGGTCTCACACTCTCACCTCCAATCCACGTATACAAGAAGCATACCTAAAGCAATCACCAAGTTTGATGCCTTTTTTTCAGTGACCATTTGATTCTCTCATGCGGTCATATCGCTACCACCTTGTCGTTTGACTACAACTGGTCCAGAATTTCAGTTCTCGGTCCCCTTCGACCCAGCTCCTGCTCATTTCTTGTCCCAGAACTTAGATTTTTTGTCTGCAAACTTGTTTCACCGACTCCTCCACTCCTGTCTCAGAGAAATCAACGTCTGATGTTGCTACACCTACAGTAGAATTTTCCATACCTTTTGAGATAGCAAACGCACAGAAGTATACATTTTGATAGCTTTCTACCTAAGAAAACTAAGTGTAACTACAGTCACCAAGAAAACATGCATCAAATATTTTGGCAAATTCTGTATATGACAATTTATTTCTAAAAAGTTACATACAGAAGACTTCAGCTGCCAGATGCACTTGAATAAAAAGAAAATAAGCAACCGTCAGTAAACAGGTCATTAAAGAAAATACATGTTCTTAACAAGAATATAAAACACATGAAATCATCTCGACATTTATTGATGGAAAACATCAATAATCATTCTTTCCGAAATTTTTGCACCAAAGTTGTGATGGAATTGGGCGGACAGGATGATGGGGTCGTTGCTGCACGATTTTTGAAAAAAACACAACATAAGTTACCTATCTCATCAGCTGTAACAAGGTTTAAGGCTTGGAAAAAGAGAATGGCTTAAAACATATGACATGAATAAATGATTAATGAATTACACATCAATTACCACCATGTTAACACAGTACAAACTGCCTTTTTTAACACAAATTTGGTTTAGTAAAACCACTTTCCATGATACAGACCCTATTTTAAACATAGTTCAGAGCCTCTTTGGCTGTCAAATGCTTGACCATAATCAAGATAATGTTAGGAAAATGAACTTACGAACATAAATAAAAAGCTTTCATTAGTGGATAAATAAGAAATGTCCATACAACAAAATCAAGATAGAACAAACAATTTTCCATTAAATAAACAAATGCACTCTTGTTATATAATTCCAATGCAACAAAAACCCAACTATATCATCACATTAGTGGATCAAAATGAACAAACTTTGCCATTTTCATGCAATGATACCATATTAGAAGCAATTAGAATTTCCTCGACCAAAAAAAGATCACATTATGAAACGATTGTTCTTGAGAGAAAGAAACTATACTACAAATATTATTTCACATAAAAATCAAGAAAAAAAACCTAAATTAGATTGGATGAATGAGAGAGAGAAAGGGAGAGAGAGAGAGAATGTTTTATAAAAAGGAGAAAAAATTGGCTAAGAGAGAGAGAGAGATGAAGGAGAGAGAAAGATACCTACGATATGTTTCATGTACCAAGTTAGATTTTTGGATTTACACTGAGTTGAAACTTGTAACAATTATTTATATATCTTGATGATGTATTTGTATTTTTTTAATAGGTTGTGGTTTTAGTTTTATTCTTTAACCAAGTTCATCATTTTACTTTGTTCTACGCCACATAAATTTACACCCATAATAAGTTTACAATGTTTACCACCAAGGTTTTAACATGCACTTAACCACAATATTATTTGGTACAAATTTGTTTATTCAAAAACCATGTTTTTCATACCATACTCATAAAAAGCATGAAACATAAAGCTCTGTGTTCATAAAAAACGTTACAACATCATGCCAAAATCTCTCTCTTCAAGAAAAAAAAAATCTTAAATAAGGTCATGTTTTGATTTGAAACGATGGAATTGTACTGTTGGTTTCATCTAAAACCATAGATCTATTGTACAATATAGTCAAACTTAATCTTGATTTGTTCAGGTGCACTTTAAGAAAAAGAATTCTATATTCATTTGAGCCTAACCATATTTTATCCAAAAGCAAATAGGCTTCATTTTTGTCAAACCAAGCAACACAGCAACCAATAACCATATATTCTACCACAATACTGTAAATTAGTGGTGCTTGAAGACCAAACTGTGTATGTGCCCATACTGATTTACGAGTCAGTGCTTCATAGATTGCATATTATAGCATTTACAAAAGACTACAAAGAGTCAATGTTTGCACAGATCTATCACAGACGGGCCATGGTTGAGAAGCATCTCCAAAGCTATTTCCCACTTCTGTGAGGGAAAGCCTTCACCTGTCTTACTTCTCAATATCCCCATGACGCAAGTTTCAACCTTTTCCTAAATAAGGAAGATCAACTTCCTGATTAAGAAACTTTTGTAAGATCTTACGATAGTTCCCTTGGACTAGTATCAAGTGGTGTTACAGATACTGTTTTCTAGAGTTATAGATGATGGATTAGTTACTTAATTATCCATCAATATTCAGCACCCACATTTCAGCAATATTCATTTTGCATGCAAGTTACTGAACAATAAACCGCTTCAAATAGAGGACATACCGAACAATGTCCATTTATGCATATCGCTTCCAATTGAATTGGTGCAAGGATTAATCAAGGTGTATAGCGTATCGCATAGACGTAAGAACATACACACTAAATTGGGGAAAGTAGATGACAACGCTCGTATAGGCATATATCATCTGATCTATTTAGGGTCGGCCTTAAGTAACCATTTTTGCATACCAAGTTCTCATCCAAAAATCGACGCCAAATTAGTTGACAAAGGCAACAACTTTGGGAGAACAACGATTTTCTGACAGTCCACAAAATCCAAACCTTTTCACACATCCCACACCATCATCCCCCTAAAGACCGTGACTTTACTATCCAGATACAAACCAAAACTCCTTACACACCAAGCAATCTCAGCAACCCGAAGAAAAAAAACTACCAAACCTAGAAGATCCGAGAGGAATACCGACCTCGAGCTCGGCGGACTTCTTGGCGATGGGGATGCAGACGAGGAATATGCCGAACATGGCGATGGCGGTGTTCCTCCTCCAGTTCTTGGGGCGGCAGTAGGGCCCGCCGGTCAGACTCCACACCTTCGCCCGGAAATCTCCACCGTGGCCGTGCTCCATTCCTCCTCCTCCCATCTCCACGATCCAAACCCTAGCCAGCGACTGGAGCCACAGAAAGAAACAGCAGATGAGCCGAATAATGGGCGAGACGTGAGACCACCAAATATTGGGCTTTCGGTTGATGGGCCTCCTTTCAAAATTTTGCCTTCTCTTTGCGTTTTCGTTCACAAAACAATTGTTGCTACATAGAAAAATGGCAGGCTTCCTGCATTTGGGTCCAAATATGTTGACCTTAATATTGTTGATAAACCCATCAAATCATCACACTTATTAAAATCCAAACACGTTGTTATATTTTTAATTAGGTAAAGTGCAGCAGTAACCTCAACAATTGTAACATCGTTTCAAAATCATTTTACACTCTGGTTTTATGAAATTGAGGCCATCGTGCGCGGTGCTTCCTAATGATTGGCTCGAGAACGAGGAGATATGATGGTGCATGATCACCTTCAATTATGTTTGAGGGTTTGTTTGGTAGAGTTTCAGCTTTTCAATTCAAATGTAGAAGTTAGTTTCTGATCCAGCTTCTAGAAATATAAGGGAATTACTGTTCCAAAAGCTACATGTTTCTAAGAAACTGATAGTATTTGGTAGAACTGTTTGACCATTATAACTTCTGGAAAAAAAACTATATGTTTAAGAACTATCCAAAAACTTTACCAAACGGATCCTAGCACTAGTTGATCATACACATACAATACACATTTAATGAATAAATGGAAATTTCACATGAGAATTTGAATGATGGAAAAAATAATTATAATAACATACATAATTATAATTGTGTGTGAGATCAATTCATGATAATACTTTCTTTTGCAATGCAATCATTGAAACATTTAAATGTTTTATCTAGTCAAGCATTACATAGAGAAATAAGTCAGACATTTTCTCGTCCACACCATCTTTGTTTGTGTGATAAGGAAACACTAAATACTAGTTTTTTCTCAATGATCACCACAACTTGAAGCTCCACTAAAATGAAGATCTACCACTTGTCAATACTTGAAAGTAAATTTTATGTGACTTTGGGAATAAGTCTAGGATTTTACCTTTAATCCACTCATTTTACAAATATATTCTTAAGAGCAAATCTACCATAATATCCGGGCATTTTAATTTAGAAGCTTATCATTTTGATTTCTCAAAAGGAAAAGTCACATTGTATCTTCAAATTATCATAAAATAGATTCGTGGTAAAAATTAACATACATAAAATAATATAAAGTGTCACATATAATCTCAAGTCATTGGTTGAATTTATTGTACTGATATTCAATGATATTATTTCTGTAGTCTATAAATTAGCGATCAATGTCAACAAAGTTTATGGAATATAATAAAATACACAAGTGGATTTTTTACTTAATGTGAAACTGAGAGGAATGAAATGTATTGGGAAGAATACCTGAACTAATGAGTTGAGATGCTATCCTCTAGTTCGACAGTTCCTAAGGGAGTCGATCCTTCGCTCGTTGTCAAGTCTGGTCTCTAAGTGATATGGCCTTATCACTTTCTGTGATTTCCATCACATCGTTGGCCACACAATGGATCATTGTCAGACTTTGCGGAATGTTGTTCAACATTTGATTAACAGACATGTCGTGTGTGTGTATTGTCAATGCAACTCATCATTACATTCTATAATAAATTTAGTTAGTAGTTGCAACTACTTGATGACAACTTATAGAAGACTAATAAGAATCTACTAATTTGAACTAATTTAATCTTGATTAACTACATTAATCAATATGACTAGCATACAACCTTAAATTGAACGTCTTCGAAAGACTATATTAATACAAAGCTCTAAAAAGAGGTTTAGTAAAATTATATCAATTTTTAAAATGTACTTAACAATCAAATGTTTGCAAGCCACTTTGCATCTAACAAGATGAATGTCCACCATTGAATGCTTAGTCTGGACATGGAAAATTGGATCAACAGTCAAATACGTAACACCCATGTAATTATAAAACAAGAGAAGTGAATGTTGTAACAAAATGCCCAACTCATGTAGAAGGAATAGAAGCCAAGTGCAACTATTTGAGCTACAACTTTATACAATTATACTATGTCTCGTTGGAACAACCAAGAGTATGTTGTTCCTTAGGCGATTAAGATACTCAGTTGCGACAAAAAATTATCGCATAACCAATAGCACTTTTCCTTATCATCTAGACAACCAACAAGCTTAGAATTTGAATAATCAATTAGATTGAAATCACTGATTTTGGTGAAGAAGAGACCATAAGCAATAATTACTTTCAGATATCTTGGAATTCTTTTCACAACTTGTTTTTTTGGAATCGGTAAATCTACTATTATTTATGGCTCTTGACTATGAAAATCACCACCAAGAGATTAAAGAGATGTCCTATACTACATACCATCAGGGATCCCTATATCTCCATAAAAAAAAACATAGGAAATGTTACTAATGTTCTCACAAAATAATAGTAATAAGTCCACAAAAAATACGTAATACTAGTGATTAATGCAATGCAGGTTTCTACATCAGGGATCTTTTCACAACTTGTCGATGAAGATCAGAAGGTTTCTGCATCATTTGACGCAATTGATTAACTACAATTGAAAGATTGGGTCGAGTAATGAGCACAAAAATGCAATGCAACTAATATTTGTCCATACAAGGTTGCATCTTCATCGAGTGAGGGGGTACCACCATACTTAGACAATAACGTAGTAGAAGCCATAGGAGTTGTGATAGGTTTAATGCTAGTCAAATTAGCGTATAAAGCAAAAGAGTAGTCTCTTTTTAGAATAACAGTGATGTATCAAAGCCTTTGAAACAACAAGATCACAATTTAATAGAAAATTGCTTAATCTCTTAAACCAAACTCTTGGTGCTTATTTCAAACCACACAAAAGGCTTCTTCCAGTGACATTCACAATATGCGTATCAGGATCATGGAAGCCAGTTGGGTATTATATGAAGACTGCTTCTTCAAGTATATCATACACCATATTTTTGCAATTGTAATGGCTTGAGCTGGCCTCACAGTAGGTTTAACAAGAAGACTAAATGTCTCTCCAAAATCTACACTCTTTCCTTGATGAAAGCATAAAGAACTAAAGCAATGGGAGGACATAGACCTCCCAAACCATAAGGTACCATGTGAGAGTGAGGGAAATGAAATGAACTGGGTGGAATACCTCGGTCAATGAGTTGAGATGCGATTCATATAGTCGCTAGCAGTAAATTTACCATTGCATTCTGTTAGAGTTCAATTGTTGTTTCAACTACCTGATAACATCTTACGACAAATTAACTAATAGCAACCTACTCATTTTGGACTGGTTTAATATTGATTAACTACATTAATTAGTATGACTAACACTTACTATTATGTTAGGCGATCATTAAAAGCGTGTTTGCCACGACTGTACCTATTGGATTCATATTTGGTGGTATCATCTCCTAAGTTGATAAACTAGCGATTGATATCAAGGAAATTTATGGAATACAATGAAATGTATGGATGAGTTCTTTGTTAAATATTAGGTTAGACTACAATTAAAAGTGTGTTTGTGACAAAACTAATTATTATTTGCAAGGTTATCTATCAATATAATTTATTTGTTACAACTTTCATGATAGAGTAGAGATATTTTAGGTAAGAAGAGTAGAGATATCTGTCAATGGATTGGTTGTAACCCGTTAATCCTTTTGACTCAACCCGTTAATTTAGGATTTGGGTTAAAAAATTTGAACCTGTTAGACTCGTTTAACCCTAATCCATTAATCCAAACTCTTAACAAGTTGAATCATGGGTGCAACCTCACGCCTAACCTTTTAATCGTACGTTAGTGTTTGTTTAAGTAATTTTATCTAAATCTAATCCTGAATACTTAACGTACTATGAAGACATTTAGTAATCATTTAGGAAACAAGAACTTCTAATTTATTTTAAGTAGATTTGCATACTCGCTTTGTAACATGAAGACACTAGTTTTTGATATGAAGATTGGATCATTCTTATGATTTTATTATCAAACTCTTGTTCTACTATCTTTCAAGCTAAGATTCACATGTATTTTAAAGTTATGGAACTAAAAGATAGGAATTTTGACCATGATGGAGATTGAGATTAACACCCATCGATCACAATTAATTGATATTGTTTATTTAGATCCATTTGATTCATTACCTTGACCTAACAGGTTATGTATTAACATGTTAAGTCAAGTTATGAGTCAACGATGAAAAAATAGGTCATGCTTCGACCTACAACCTGTCAAGATCATACGAGTTAAGTAATGAGTTGACTTCCTATCAAGTGTAGACACCCCAATTTTGAGGCGGCTTGTAGGTGAACTCTCTGAAAAATGTTGCTTTGGATACGACAAGTCTAACTTCTTTTGAACTTTATTTGGCATCTTGGTTACCCTAAGCCTATAACAAACTCATGGTCCGATTAATACTTCAGGTAGTTAGATATGGAGCACCATTGTGGAGCATCATTGTGGAGCACCCATATGGAGTACCATCATGGCGCACTACATTGGAGCACCAAGTTGGCGCACCAATATGGAGCACCAAGCTTGCGCACAACCACTTTTCAGGGTGTGGCTTTCCATCTTCTGTGCTTTTAACCTCCCCCTACGAATATTCCTCTACGAATCTACGCAGGACTGTTGATTTCTGAGGCTTTTGGCATCCCAAGGTGTTACATCTTCATTCTCTTTAAAAGGCCATCCATAAACAACATTTTAGCTCTCTTAGTAATTCACCACTTCCTAGCAACCAGCACATTCACTTCCTGAGCATTCTTTTTGCACCCCTGAGCATCCCTAGTTGTGTCCAAAGCACCAAAGAGAAGACACCTCGAGCCACCCAAGGAGTATACACAATAGGAAAGTTCCCTTACTTATCTTTCACATAGGCTTTACATGATATTCTGAATAAAGCTTACATTGCAACTAGACTGATATTAGGTCTGTATGTTGATGTTTCTTTGCACCTTTTATTTAAATTGGATGTTTATGATGTTCTTTTATAAGTTAATTGTTTGTCTACCATGATGATTTCTTGCATTGTATGATCTTTTTTATGAGCAATGTATCATAGTCCTATGAAATCACTAGCCATGGAACATGAGTTGTGATACACCCCTTTGCATGCTTTATCATTTCTCCATTCTCCCTAGGTCAGCCAGATCATTGCATGAATCATAAAATCCTTCATAGGTAGTTGTAGTCCTTGAGAACCCATGAATATGCATAGATAAGGAGAGAATGATGTGAATGTTTTGGACTTCATTATTTAGTATGATTATGTTTCCTGACATCTAGGTTAGTCCTCTGAATGGTCATAAGCATAATCAATCACATACATCCAGCCCAGGCTCTGAAATTAGATTGCAGTATGAAATAGAGTATATGGAGTACACTAAACTGGCGCACCAAATAGAAGCACTATAGTGGAGCACCATACTAGCGCACCAGTCTGGTCACAGGATGCAAACAGTAGGTTTTGCATCATGGTTTGTATGTTCTCCTGATTACCATGGGCTCTGATTTTCTTGGTGTTTGTTCCTGGATATACCATGATCGTCCTTGCATAGTTTTATCATCTAATAACTCTGTTTGCATTAGTTTTACATCTAGTAAAGTAGTGATGCTTACTACTTGGGTCTTGTGAATCGATGGTCTTTTTTAGTTCTTGTTGGTGAAATCTTTTTACACTGTTGCCTGATTCAGACTCTAAGTAGCGTAGCTGAACATTAGGACATGGCTCACTCTCCACTTCACCTATATTTGGCTTTAGGCACAACACTAGGCAAGCATTTGCATGTAGCATTGCATAGTATATCGCCCTCGGGCGTACAGAAATAGGCTGTAAAGTCGACATTTCCATATAAGTAAACGAGAAACCCATGAATGACCGATTTCTTGAGCGCATGAAGGTGCCTAATACCTTCCTCGTGCGTAATAGGGATCCTTATCCAATTTTTTTTTTCATGATGACATTTTCTATTAGTTTATTGCATAGTTTTAGTGTTTTAAAACGATTTTACTCGTCTCCCGTTTTTAAGTAGACTAGGTAGCGACTTCTGTATTTTTATCATTGTTTTTATCACTTTGCCGTAACTTTGCTGGCCATCGCGTATTTGGTTTTTCACGCCACGCACGAAGTTTTCGCTGACATGGTTACACCAGGTCCACTGGTCCCAAGCTATTAACAACCCTAGAATTAACTAGAGGCAATTACATAAGAACTTATGAGATGAAAAATATTCTTGGTTTCTTAGATCATTTTTTATAGG
>JAMKQA010005790.1:0-11111 GCA_024699735.1 Posidonia australis
ATATGAGAACATATAGGTGCATGGCAACATATTATGCAAAGAAAACATGAAAAAGGACAATAACATGCAAGCTTATGCTAGATAAAGACAAAGATAGCATGAATATTCTATTGCAATGAGGAGCAAACATGTTTGAAACAAGATTTCATGAATCATAGAGAAAAACATCATGTATCATGAGTTTTAAAGCATATTCTATCACATTTTAAAATTGCATTCAAAGGAAAAGAGGAGTAGAAAGCCTACCTCTTATGATGTCTCCTTCTTGAAATATAAGAAATGAGAATGATCATTGTTGCTTTGGAAGGACCAAGGATGCTTAGGATGCAAGGGGGAGCTCCAGAACACAAATTTTGGTTATTGGGTGGAAGGAGGAACTCATGCAAGAATTTGCTGTAGTGCAGATCTGTTTCTCAGATTTCAGCACTAGAGTTTTTCTCCCAAAGTGTTGTCCTTGGAATGGCTGCTATGGAGGTCCTTTTATAGGGATCTAGGGATGGGTAACTCAAGAGAAATGAAGGGTCTTGCAAACGAAAAGCCTCGAATATTCGTTGGCACATTCGTTTGCAAGGGTAACAGCCCGGAAGATGGAAGGTCAGCAGCCGTAGTTGGGCACCTGATTGGTGAGCCACCTTGGTGCGCCCACCCCGCTCACAAAATTCTGGACTCTGGCTTGCTAATGGGTTTAGGGCTTGGTTCAAGGGCTGATCACATCCAAAGCAACATAAGGATACTCATCTCTAGGTTACCTCAAAATCGGGGTGTCTACAGCACCACTTGCATGTAGTGTCTCAATGCATATCGCCCTTGGGTGTACAGAAACAGGCTGAAAAGACAACATTTCATATAAATAAACGAGAAACCCATGAAAGACTGATTTTTCTGGCGCACCAGGGTGCTTGATACCTTCCTCGTGCGTAAGAGGGATCCTTACCCATTTTCTGGTTCATGATTGACCTTTTCCATGGGTTTTATTGTATAGTTATAATGTTTTAAAACGGTTTTCCTCGTCTCCCTTTTTTTTTTAAATAGACAAGGTGGCGACTCCTGCATTTTATCATTGCTTTTATGTTTTTTGCTGTGACTCCACTGGTTCTCGCGCTTTTGGCATCCCATGCCACGCCCGTGGCTGTTGCCGGCTTGGTTACAGGAACTAGCGACTCTGCTGGGGATAACCAGATCCCAGCTTTCGTTTTGGCTTTTTTGTTTACTTTGGCTTTTCCGCTTGTTTACTTGTTTCCCATGCTTTGCTTTGGTTGTCTCTTTGTAATATAAGTTGTGTCTTCCTTACATGCATGCCTTTTGTATAAGGGGTGTTTTCTTTTTACACATTTGCTAGGGCACCACTCTTGCACATAATATGCGCATGCTATTTGTGTGTTGAATGATGATTTCTTTGGATGTTTTCTTCCCCTTTTACATATGCCATGTTTAGGAGATTAGAGACATGTATTCCTTCCTCTTTTGGTTAATAAAAATCACATAAAAACATAAAAATAAATAAATAGGACAAACTAGTGACAAATTGCAAAATTTCCCCCAAGGTTTAATAAATTTGCAAGTAAAAGACTTAAAGCATATTTTGTATTCATCCTATAGGGCATGCATTTTCTCATCTCTTGAGTCCCTCTATGTAGTTTGCGAAGAACATTTCCCAGTTTTCTCATTCTATGACTTTGGCGTGGGATGAGATATCAGTATGTCCTCCCTTGTCTAGGGTCGTGTCGGTGTTAGTAGAGGGTACAACCTACTACTTTGGCAAAGGACGAGGCCCCGAACGCATCACCCTTTCACTGCCTAAGCTTTGGCTAGGATTTAGAACGGGGACCATTACTTTCTAACTCTGAGTCAGGGACCCATTTATCCCTGTGCGAACCCGGAGTAGACGGCTTGTTAGGACATCCCTAGATGGTGAGAGAGCGCATGCTAGAGGCATTCATGCATTTGCATTTCATACCATCATAAGCACTACATCTTTTCTAACTTGTTTGTTTGCTTTTGTACAAATAGTACAGGTTAGTGTGCGAGTTCCTTAACTAGAGCTCGAGGTTTTTCCTTTCGTTGACACCTGGCACGACATGATTTTCGACCACATTTCCTGGGTTATTTGTCACCTTTGATGATAGCTCGTCCTAGGATTCGTCCTCTTGTTCCCCGCTGCAATCCAATCCGTACTCGCTCGTGATCCACTATGGCCTAGTAAACCAGCGAGCCTCTTTCCTCTGTTGTCCAGGAGGAGGTTCCCGTTTCAGTTTACCCTTCCGTTGTGTTGGTCCCCGTCATCACTATTGCCTCCTTTGCCTTAGCACCTAGAGGACCTCCACCATCCCAGTATCATGTCCCTGTGGCTACCCTGCCTTCGGGACCATCAGTTTGGTCTTCTGCTGCTTTTGCGGCCTTAGCAGTTGAGTCTGTTTCCATGACCTTTCCCCAGGGTTCTTTTGCTGCTCCTCCTCAAGGTTATGTGTTTTCCAGCCCCCCTCTGACTGTGGCTATCTCAGTAGTAGCCTCTCCCCAGTTTGGGCAGATGGGGTCTCAGCTCCTTGACTCTTCTTCCCTTGTTTTGCCTCCATCCTTTGGAGTCACTAGTGATGATCCTGTGACCGCGCAGCTGCAACAAATGTTGGCCCTCGCCCAGCAGTTGCAGGGATTGGCACTGGCGCTCCAGCCCTTTTCAGGTTTTTCCTTCCCGACTCCCGAGTTGCCTTTACAATCGACCCTAGGACCACAGATTGCACCCACTGCACCACCCCCACAGCCGTCGCCATCCCTTGTCTCCTCGACGATAGGGGCGTCGACATTGCCTTTTGCATCACCGCCACAGCACCTACCACAGCATGCATCTCCATTATCTGGTGGCCAGCCTTCTAGGTTGGCGGGAGTGCAGCCCGCCGTGAGCGTAGTACCAGGGGCCATTCCTGATCAATAGCTCTTGCTCCCGCATTCTGCACCTCTAGTAGCACCTCCCCCTGCTTTATCCTCACCCTTGTACTAGACACAAGCATCATCTTTTGTACCACAGCACACAACACCCATGCACGGGTACACTGGCCATCTTGTTGTAGCACTAGACATTGGAATGGTGGATCTGGAGGAGCCTTTAGGGGCGACCCATACAGTGTACGCGGCACCTGCATCGGCTGCACAATCTGCTACTGCAGTGGCTCTAGAGGCTCTCCTTGCGAGGGTGAATGATCTGGAGCGCACACTCCGACAAGTGCAGGGCAAGGACCGCCGGTCTATCAATTCTGAGACCTATGTAATTTTCTAGAGGCGACTCTCCCTTCGAATTTTCAAATCCTAGAGTTTGCAAAAATACAATGGTAGAGGCTGCCCGATTTCACACCTCATAGCCTATTACGGAGACCTCGCCCAGCTTTAGGCTAACAAGAGGCTACTTATCCTCCTGTTCCAGAAAAGTCTTACAGGGCCCGCGTTGAAATGGTTCACCTCCCTTGACATGACTACCATCAGGACTTGGGATGACCTCACGTAGGCGTTCCTCGAACAGTATTCCTTCAACCTCGACCTAGTCCCAAAGCACGAGGATTTGGTCACAGTTAAGCAAACGCCCCAAGAAACATTTGGGGAGTATGTTGGACGATGGCGGTCTTTGGCTTCACAGGTCAAAGATAGACCCTCTGACGAGGAGTCTATTGAGATCGTGATTCAAGGAGCATAGCCAGCAGTTGGGGCTCTACTCAGCATACAGCCAGTTACCACTTTTTCTGCTTTGCTTCGGGCGGGTGCCCGTGTTGAGAGTTCATTGCGTGGCGGCAGTTTTTCAACGCTCTCTACATTTGCCAAGCAAGCCACTTCCTCACATAGTGGCGCCAGCAGTAGTAACAACAACAACAACCACAATGCCAATCCACCCAAGAGGTGGAATCCTTCCAAAAATACAGTCTTTTACATTAGATCCCCTGTTGCATCGGCAAATGTCCATCTACCGCCTCAGCACCAATTAGTTTATGCACCAACATCCACACCTGAAGCACCTCATGCATTACACATCACCCCCACTGCCACTCTAGTATACCCTACCCCACAAGTTAGGATGTGCCCGCCATTAGCACATCCACAACCGAAGCGACAACGCCGTGATAGGCGCCACTATACCCCATTGGTGGAGCCATTGAGCATGGCATTCCCAAAAGTCACATCCCTTTTGAGGTTGCTTGAGATTCGTCTGCCACTAAGTCCACTTCCTGCGTGGTATAATGCGAGTGCATTCTGCAATTTCCATCGAGTCGCAGGCCACTCGACGGACAGTTGCCTTACACTTAGGGACACAATCCAGGACTTGATTGACCAAAGGGTCATCGTATTAGCATGCAGGCGGTAGGCCCAGCACCCACATCAGTAGCTACACATGCATCTCCAGCACATCCTAATATAGTTAGCCAGCCTTTACCACAACATTCAGCCCCGGGAGCAGCAGGTCCCTTGGGAGTCAATTCTATCTTTCCTTTTGATTCTGCCTCATCTTCCATTTCGTCCTACCGATTTGATTCATGATGTGTCATCCCCTTTTCCTCACCTATTATATCAATCTTTCCTCGATGGTTCTGAGGAGTCAGTTAGTATGATTCGTCCTACTGTTGAGTTGGAATGCACTATGGCACCGCCTATCGTACATCCACAACCACTAGCACCAATTTGTCTCCAAGCCTGGCCACAATCTGGGCCAATTCAGCCACCAACACCTCAAAGTTACCAGTATCCTCTAGCCATGCCTGTACAGTTGGTAGCCCGTCCCCCGATTGTCGTCACCCTTACTCATGACACGCATCGTGTTCCATACAGTTATGCCACAGAAGTGTGTGCTAAGGTAACATGATCAGGTAGGGTGTACAGTCCTCCAACATCAAACACCAAACCCCATTCACTCAGAAGCCTAACCATCTAGCTCCACAAACCGTCCAGTTCGATCCTGAACCCTCTGGTATTCTATACCGGGTCAACCGGTACGAGCCGGTTAATTTCATTCCCGCTCTCAAGCGTGTCAGCCATTTGGCCATTCCAAGTGATCCCCATTTGATGGTCGATAACTTGTGTCGCAAGTGGGGATATGAGAAAGGAACACCTCTTGGGTGATAAGGCCAAGGAATCGCCGAACCAATCAAGGCGGAAGAATGGAGAGAGCACGAAAGATTGGGATACGAGTATCAATACCAGCAGAAGAGATCCCCCCGCTCCGGTAAGTCCCCAAAGATGATCATTTCTTGTGATTCAACTAACTTCACTAGTGCAGGCGTCTTGGGCCCAAACCAGAGTCCGTTCACAGTTTCATTGTCACAATCGCCAGCAGTTTGGATTGTCTAGAGGAGGTTTTGTATGGAGAATGATCAATCAAAGTCAAAGTAGAGTATTGAGTAGGCCTGTCAGCAATTCCAGGATTGTGCCGTCTTGTCAGAGTCAAAACAGTCAACGGTGTCTCAAGCAGCAGCAGTGCAAGATCCAGACATACTCAGAGAGTAGCCTGACAGATGATATAGTCGGAGATTTGGACATTTTATTCAAAGAACAATTGGAGGTGCTCACGGAAGACTTAGAAGAGCACGACAGAGTCAGAAAAGGGAAAGCAGTTGTTTCACCACCTCAGCCAAAATCACCAGGACCACCACGGGACCAAGCTTCAATCATGGTCCTTCAGTCAGAATGAGAGTGTGCTGGACCAATGGAGCTAATTTCTTGTCAGCCGAGAGGCAGGTCTAGCTGGTACTGGCAATTCAAGCTTCATCTTAAGGGTGAGGAGCAAAAAAAAAGAGAGACCGTGAGCTAGGCCCAAGGAGAAGTACAAGCGGCAGCAATCTTATCAGTCAGCAGCAGGACAGCCGCCAGCATGCAACACTCCTTGTAGATGTTATAGAAAATACAAAAAATCTGAAAACCCAGAAAACAAAAGAAGAAAAAAAAATCTGAAAATTCCATAAAATCAAAAGAATGTAAATAGAGATGCACAAGCCTCAAAAGTAGAGAGCCCAAATCAGCAATTGGCCGAGGCAATCATATGACAGAAGAGGTCGCACATTGCAACTACAAGAATACAAAAACTACTATGACCATTATGAAGCACCACCTGGGGATAGTATTAGAAGAAATTCTCTCAGTTGATATCATAGATCTAACCTTTGAGGAAGAAATTCTATCTGAAATCATTGCTTATAGAGAGGAAGATGATGTTATCAAGACAGATGGTACAGATGGGCGCAACTGGCGTGCACGTTCATTGTGAAAGAAGCCCTGTCTGGAGGCGTAGTCATTCTCGAGGACATGGATCATGGGGAGCAGTTAGAGTCCATCAACGCCTCCTAATTGAAAAAGTACTACCAGTGATCGTCAGCTACTCCCGAGCCTTGCAAAACATTCTATTGTAGGCCATGCATCTCTATGTTTCTTGATTACTACATCCGCACATCACCTAAATCGCATCATATGCATTGTACTTTCTTTTCGTTTGTATTGTAATCATAATATGAAACATTAGCATAACCATTGCCCAATGAGGAAAATCGGAAGGCCAGCCTGCTTAGGAAGAGTTTTGGTCCTCCTTATGTGTTATTACCTGGGTGACCTAAGAGGTAAGGGAGCCAGTATTCGTGGGAAAGTGGACGAAATGTACAAATTCTCAAGCGCCCTATACCTCAGGAGGGAGACAAAATGCTAAGATAAAAGTGAGAGTGGGAGCAAAAAAAAAAAACATAGATATTGGAGCACAAAAGAATTGAGAAGATAGAAGTTGAAGATAGAAGTCAGCTCCAATGAGAGAAGCATGCGAGACAACTCTGTCCCTATCACATAACTTGGAGAGGAGTTGAAGCATACACCTACAAAGCCCACATTTGTAAAGGGACTAGCCATCCCTCAAAACAAAGGAGAGAGCAGCCACCCCTCAGCTTAGTTGTTTATTACCTCTAAATAGGGATAGTGTAAGTCAGCATGCCTTTGAGGGAGTAAAAAAAAGGGAATTATTGAAAAAAGAGGTGTAGGGCCCTAGGAGTTTGGCATGGACACCGTTTATCTCAACAGTCTATTGAGTGAGTGAGAGCCACCATAAACTCAGGGATCCGAGTAGTGCCAAGTGAGTTGAGGACATTCTAGTTCCTTGTAGCTGGCAATAAGGGCTTCCTTGGCGTTAAGGGCACCAATATCTTCTGTACGCCATGCATAGATCTTGCTTCATCCTTACACAAATCTTGCATAAGCCATTTGACATTCGGCATTTTAGATCGCACCTCTTTTGTACTTTGCATCGCTTTACAAGGCATTTGCCCATGTTCCAACCAAGGGCATGCTAGCTGCCTTTTGAGGTGGAATATTGGCAAAGAAGGGATCTTCAACCAAGGGCATGTGTAACTACTCTTTGATTGAAAATAGGTCTTTAACTATGGGCATGCCAGCTGCCTTTCTAAGTCAAGGAGATCACTGGGACAGTGCTACCACTAGGAGCATGTAGGCCAACACAAGCTACTTGTTATAAAGAGCATAGACTGAATTCATTGCTAGGATAGACCAAATTAGATTCAAAAATGATACATGTCAGTCCCCTTATTACAACTCTTCAGTTGTACAAAAATTGCTCACTTGATAAGGAATATACAGGAAATTCATAGTAGTGGACCCCATCATGTACAAGTAATGCAAATAGTTTGTTTTTCAGGGTCCAAAATGCGAGATGGCTGCAAAAATTGCGTTTCGGCCCCAAAGACTTCACAACTTGCATTTGAAGAGCAAAATGCTAAGTGTCAAGAAAGATAAACACTTAGCCTTAGAAGTTCACCAGAAGGGGTAATTTTTAGAAAAACCTAAAGATTATGAAATTTGCAGAATAACCCATGGAGGGTGTGGGAAGTTATGTTTGAGGTAGACATTTGCAAATACTTAGCAGAACTTCGAAATTGATAGCTCGACAACAATTCAGTAGAAATTTGTCATATCAAAAAAATTTGCAATAAGGCCCTCAAGTTTTGGAAAATTGCGAATAAGTCCTAACTTTTTGCAAAATCCACAAACGACGATGGATTAGATTGAAACCACAGCAAGGCCCTTTCAAAGGATGTTTCACGTGCATCTCAGCAGGAATACCGCTTTTCGTGCCATAGAGCCAGTAGAAAGCATAATTACAATTTTGTCCTCTAGAGCGCAATTGGAGCTAACTTCCTTCCTAGGGGGTAATCCAGGGATCATCGCTTTCTTCATTTTTTTCAGATTCTCGTTCCGGACGGATGAGATCCTTCTATCCCTTCCTTTTTTTGGATTTTCGTGGGCGAAAAATCTTTTGCTTGACCTTTGACCGAGCGGTCAAGGTCCCATCTTTTATTTTCCTTGCATTTTCGCGAGTACGAAATCCTTCGGTTTGACCATTGACCAGGCGGTCAAGGTCCCATCTTTGGTTTTCCTTGAATTTTTGCAGTCGCAAAATCCTACTATTCGACCTTTGACCGGGCGGTCAAGGTCCTATCCTTTCCATTTTCGGATTCTCGCGGGCGCGAAATCCTTTTGCTTGACTTTTGATCGAGCAGTCAAAGTCAACCTTTGGCCGGACGGTCAAGGTCATTTCCTTTCCTTTTTCAGATTCTCGCGAGTGCGAAATCCTTTTGCTTAACTTTCGACTGGATGGTCAAAGTCGACCTTTGGTTGGGCGGTCAAGGTCATTTCCTTTCCTTTTTTCGGATTCTCACCAGTGCGAAATCCTTTTGCTTGACTTTTGACCGGGCGGTAAAAGTCGACCTTTGGCCTGGCGGTCAAGGTCATTTCCTTTTCTTTTTCGGATTCTCGCGGGCACGAAATCCTTTCGCTTGACTTTCGACTAGGTAGTCAAAGTCGACCTTTGGCCGGGCTGTCAAGGTCATTTCCTTTCCTTTTTCAGATTCTCGCGGGCACGAAATCCTTTTTCTTGACTTTTGACCGGGCATTCAAAGTCGACCTTTGACCGGGCAGTCAAGGTCATTTCCTTTCCTTTTTCGGATTCTCGCGGGGGCAAGATCCTTTTACTTTTTACTAGGCGATCAAAGTCAACCTTTGACCGGGCAGTCACGGTCTATTTCCTTTGTTTCTTTTTTTAGATTTTCATGGACGTGAAATCCTTTTGTTTGACTTTTGACCGGGCGGTCAAAGTCGACCTTTGATTGGGCGGTCAAGGTCTTATCCCTTGCTTTTTTTTCTTTGGATTTTTGCGAGCGCAAGATCCTCTTCCTTGACTTTTGACTAGGCGGTCAAAGTCGACCTTTGACTAGGCGATCAGGGTTTTATCCTTTCCTTTTTTCGAATTCTCGTGGGTGCAAAATCCTTTTGCTTGACTTTTGACTGGGCGGTCAAAGTCGACCTCTGACTGGGCGGTTAAGGTCATTTCCTTTCCTTTTTTCGGATTCTCGTGAGTGCGAAATCCTTTTGCTTGACTTTTGACCAGGCGGTCAAAGTCGACCTCTGACCGGGCGGTCAAGGTCATTTCCTTTCCTATTTCGGATTCTCGCGGGTGTGAGATCATTTTGCTTGACTTTTGACTAGGAGGTCAAAATCGACCTCTGACTGGGCAGTCAAGGTCATTTCCTTTCCTTTTTCGGATTCTCGCGGACGCGAAATCCTTTTACTTGACTTTTGATCGAGCAGTCAAAGTCAACTTTTGACCGTGTGGTCAAGGTCATTTCCTTTCCTTTTTGGGATTCTCGCGGGCATGAAATTCTTTTGCTTGACTTTTGATCAGGCGGTCAAAGTCCTATCCTATCTTTTTCCTTCTGGATCTTCGCAGGCGCGAAATGCCTTGCTTGCGCTAAGTTTGTGCAGACAGGGCCTCCTATCTTGCTTGACAAATAATACGTTTTGTCATGACCTTTTCTTTGGGCTGGTACCCTCAACTACTCGGTTGACAACCGTCAAGCTGTCTAGCGACCCGGTTGACAAGACTTGGTTGACTTGTCATATCCCGTCTTCACAGGTTGATAACCTTAATAATCCAGCTAACGAGTCCGACAACCTGTCATGTCCCAACTAGTGGTTCCCTCTACATGCATGATCTATTTATGTTTTGCAATATCACTTCAGCATAACCATCAGCGTTGCATCTACTTTCAATACCCTTTCTTGCGGGTGCAATATTAGCATTAGCTATGCATTCTGAGTTCAGCATCAGCTCTTGCATTTGCATTCCGCATTGGCATCGCATTTTCAGCATTTGGCTTGGCATTCGCACGCATATTGCACTTTGCATTTTGCACTTTTGCATTTGGCAGCAAGTCATGACTTTCGGTGCATCCTCCGGATAAATGAATTAGTGCCTATAGCAAACATCACTTCTTCGCAGCCTCAAAATGGGGGTATTCTGTCAGCCCTGAGCGTCGGTCTCGGTTCCCTTCGTCCCTCAACCTCGCTCATGGAGGGTCATCTGTAGACACTCCGATTTTAAGGCGGTTCGTAGGTGAACTCTCTAGAAGATGTTGCTTTGGATACGGCAAGCCTAACCTCATTTGAACTTTATCTGGCATCTTGGTTACCCTAAGCCTATAACAAACCCAAGGTCCAATTAACAATTCAGGCAGCTAGATGTGGAGCACCATTGTAGAGCACCATAATGGAGCACCAATATGGAGCACCATCATGGCGCACCAAGACGGAGCACCAAGCTAGCGCACCAGATTGGAGCACCAAGCTGGCGCACCAATGTGGAGCACCAAGCTGGTGCACCAATGTGGAGCATTAAGCTGACGCACAACCACTTTTTAGGGTGTTGGTCGTTGGCTATCCATCTTCTATGCTTGTAACCTCCCCTATGAATATTCCTCTACGAATCTACGCAGGATTGTTGATTTCTGAGGCTTTTGGCATCCCAAGGCTTTACATCTTCATTCTCTATAAAAGGCCATCCATAAGCAACATTTGAGGTCTCTTAGCAATTCACCCACTCTTAGCAACCAGCACCTCTACCTTCAGAGCACTCCCTTGCATCCTTGAGCACCCTTAGCTAAGTCTAAAGCACCAAGGAGAAGACACCTCGAGCCACCCAAGGAGTACATCAAAGGTATCTCCCTTTTCACTTCTATGTAGTCTTTGCTTGACACTTTGCATGGACCACACACTGTAAACTTAATTAGTATAGTGTTTTATGTTGATGA
>JAMKQA010005791.1:0-13844 GCA_024699735.1 Posidonia australis
TCGGAACGAACCATGGATTGGAAAAATCACACCCCAAGATTCATTCCATCGGAACAAACCATGGATTGGAAAAAGACACACCAGGATTCTTTCCATCGAAACGAACCATGGATGGGAAAATCACACACCTGGATTCGCTCCAGCGGAACGAACCCGGGATTGAAAAACACACACCAGGATTCGTTCCATCGGAACGAACCAAGGATTGGAAAAACACACCATGATTCATTCCATCGGAACGGACCATGGATTGGAAAAACACACAACAGGAATCTTTCCATCGGAACGAATCTTCGATGGGAAAATCACACACCAGGATTCGTTCCATCGGAACGAACCATGGATTGGAAAAGCACACACTAGGATTCGTTCCATCGGAACGAACCATGGATGGGAAAATCGCACACCAGGATTCGTTCCATCGGAACGAACCATGGATTGGTAAAACACTCACCAGGATTCGTTCCATCGTAACGGACCATGGATTGGAAAAACACACACCAGGATTCAATCCATCGGAACGAACCTTGGTTTGGAAAAACGCACACTAGGATTCGTTCCATCGTAACGAACCAAGGATTGGAAAAACAACCAGGATTCGTTCCATCGTAACGAACCTATGATTGGAAAATTCACACATTAAGATTCATTCCATTGGAACGAACCATGGATTGGAAAAACAGACACCAGGAATCTTTCCATCGGAATGAACCTTCGATGGGAAAATCACACACCATAATTCATTCCATCGGAACGAACCATGGATTGGAAAAGCACACACCTGGATTCGTTCCATCGGAACGAACCATGGATTGGAAAATCACACACCTGGATTCGTTCCATCGGAACGAACCATGGATTGGTAAAACACTCACCAGGATTCGTTCCATCGTAACGAACCATGGATTGGAAAAACACACACTAGGATTCGTTCCATCGGAACGAACCATGGTTTGGAAAAACGCGCACTTGGATTCGTACCATCGTAAGGAGCCATGGATTGGAAAAACACACCAGGTTTCGTTCCATCAGAACGAACCTTGGATTGGAAAAATCACACACCTAGATTCATTTCGTCGGAGCGAACCATGGATTGGAAAAACACACACACGGATTTGTTCCATCGTGACGAACGACGGATTGGAAAAACACACACCATGATTCGTTTCTTTGGATCGAACCATGGATTCGAAAAACACACCAGGATTCGTTCCATCGGAACGAACCTTGGATTGGAAAAATCACACACCTGGATTCATTCCATCGGAACGAACCATGGATTGGAAAAACACCCACCAGGATTCGTTCCGTCGGAATGAACAATGGACGGGAAAATCACACACCAGGATTCGTTCCATCGGAACGAACCAAGGATAGGAAAAACACACCTGGATTCGTTCCAACGGAACGATTCCTGAATGGGAAAAACACACCAGGATTCATTCCATTGGAACGAACCATGGATGGTAAAATCACACACCAGGATTGGTTCCATCGGAACGAACCAAGGATTGGAAAAACACACACCATGATTCGTTCCATCGGAACGAACCATGGATGGGAAAATCACACACCAGGATTCGTTCCATCGGAACAAACCAGGGATTGGAAAAACACACACCAGGATTCGCTCCATCAAAACGAACCATGGATTAGAAAAACACACCTGGATTCGTTCCAATAGAACCAATCTTGAAATGGAAAAACGTACCTGGATTAAATCTATCGGAACAAACCATGGTTGGGAAAGTCACACACCAGGATTCGTTCCATCGGAACGAACCATGGATTGGTAAAACACTCACCAGGATTCGTTCCATCGTAACGAACCATGGATTGGAAAAACACACACTAGGATTCGTTCCATCGGAACGAACCTTGGTTTGGAAAAACGCACACCAGGATTCGTTCCATCGTAACGAACCAAGGATTGGAAAAACACACCAGGATTCGTTCCATCGTAACGAACCTAGGATTGGAAAAATCACAAACTAAGATTCATTCCATTGGAACGAACCATGGATTGGAGAAACAGACACCAGGAATCTTTCCATCGGAAAGAACCTTCGAAGGGAAAATCACACACCATAATTCGTTCCATCAGAACAAACCATGGATTGGAAAAACACACACCAGGATTCGTTCCATCGGAACGAACCATGGATGGGAAAATCACACACCAGGATTCGTTCCATATGAACGAACCAAGGATTGGTAAAACACTCACCCGGATTCGTTCCATCGTAACGAATCATGGATTGCAAAAACACACACCAAGATTCATTCCATCGGAACGAACCATGGTTTGGAAAAACGCGTACCAGGATTCGTTCCATCGTTACGAGCCTTGGATTGGAAAAACACAGCAGGATTCGTTCCATCGGAACGAACCATGGATTGGAAAAATCACACACCTGTATTCATTTCGTCGGAGCGAACCATGGATTGGAAAAACAGACACCAGGATTTGTTCCATCGTAACGAACGACAGATAGGAAAAACACACACCATGATACGTTTCTTTGGATCGAACTATGGATTCGAAAAACACACCAGGATTCGTTCCATCGGAACGAACCATGGATTGGAAAAATAACACACATGGATTCATTCCATCGGAACGAACCATGGATTGGAAAAACACACACCTGGATTCGTTCCGTCGGAATGAACAATGGACGGGAAAATCACACACCAGGATTCGTTCCATTGGAGTGAACCACCGATTGGAAAAACAAATACCAGGATTCGTTCCATCAGAATGAACCAAGGATAGGAAAAACACACCCGGATTCGTTCCAACGGAACGATTCCTGGATGGGAAAAACACACTAGGATTCATTCCATTGGAACGAACCATGGATCGTAAAATCACACACCAGGATTGTTTCCATCGGAACGAACCAGGGATGGGAAAATCACACACCAGGATTCGTTCCATCGGAACGAACCAGGGATTGGAAAAACACACACCAGGATTCGCTCCATTAAAACGAACCATGGATTAGAAAAACACACCAGGATTCGTTCCAACGGAACGAATCTTGCAATGGAAAAATGTACCAGGATTCAATCCATCGGAACGAACCATGGATGGGAAAATCACACAACAGGATTTGTTCCATCGGAACGAACCTGGGATTGGAAAATCACACACCAGGATTCGTTCCATCAAAACGAACCATGGATTAGAAAGACTCACCAGGAGTCGTTCCAACAGAACGAATCGTGCAATGGAAAAACGCACCAGGATTCAATCCATCGGAACGAACCATGGATGGGAAAAGCACACACCAGGATTCGTTCCAATGGAACGAACCAAGGATTGGAAAAACACACACCAGGATTCGTTCCATCGGAACGAACCATGGATTGTAAAAACGCACCAGGACTCATTCCAACGGAACGAACCATGGATTGGAAAAAGACACACCAGGATTCTTTCCATCGAAACGGACCATGGATGGGAAAATCACACACTTGGATTCGTTCCATCGGAAAGAACCATGGATTGGAAAAACACACACCAGGATTCGTTCCATCGGAACGAACCATGGATTGGAAAAACACACTAGGATTCATTCCATCGGAACGAACCATGGATTGGAAAAACACACAACGGGATTTGTTCCATTGGAACGAACTATGGATGGGAAAATGTCATAGCAGGATTCGTTCCATCGGAACGAACCATGGAGTGGAAAAACACACACCAGGATTCGTTCCATCGTAACGAACGATGGATTGGAAAAACACACACCAAGATTCGTTCCTTCGGATCGAACCATGGATTGGAAAAACAAACCAGGATTCGTTCCATCGGAACGAACCATGGATTGGAAAAATCACACACCAGGATTCGTTCCATCGGAACGAACCATGGATTGGTAAAACACACACCAGGATTCGTTCCTTCGGATCGAACCATGGATTGGAAAAACACACCAGGATTCGTTCCATCGGAACGAACCATGGATTGGAAAAATCACACACCAGGATTCGTTCCATCGGAACGAACCATGGATTGGTGAAACACACACCAGGATTCATTCCATCGGAACGAATCGTGGATTGGAAAGACACAGCAGGATTCATTCCATCGGAACGAACCGTTTATTGGAAAAACGCTTCAGGATTCATTCCATCGGAACGAACCGCGGATTGGAAAAACACACCCTGATTCATTCCATCGGAACGAACCATGGATTGGAAAAACACATACCAGGATTCGTTCCATCGTAACGAACCATGGATTGGAAAAACACACACCAGGATTCGTTCCATCGAATCGAACCAAGGATTGGAAAAACACACCAGGATTCGTTCCAATGGAACGAACCATGGATTGGAAAAAACACACACCTGGATTCATTCCATCAGAATGAACCATGGATTGGAAAAACACACACCAGGATTCGTTCCAACGGAACGAACCATGGATGGGAAAATCACACTCTAGGATTCGTTCCATTGGAACGAACCATGGATTGGAAAAACACACCAGGACTCAATCCATCGGAACGACCATGGATTGGAAAAAGACACACCAGGATTCATTCCAACGAAACGAACCATGGATGGGAAAATCACACACGTAGATTCGTTCCATCGGAAAGAACCATGGATTGGAGAAACAAACCAGGATTCATTCCATCGGAACGAACCATGGATTGGAAAAACAAACCAGGATTCATTCCATCGGAACGAACCATGGATTGGAAAAACACACAACGGGATTCGTTCCTTCGGAACGAACCGTGGATGGGAAAATCTCATAGCAGGATTCGTTCCTTCAGATCAAACCATGGATTGGAAAAACACACCAGGATTCGTTCCATCGGAACGAACCAAGGATTGGAAAAATCACACACCAGGATTCGTTCCATCGGAACGAACCATGGATTGGTAAAACACACACCAGGATTCGTTCCTTCGGATCGAACCATTGATTGGAAAAACACACCAGGATTCGTTCCATCGGAACGAACCATGGATTGGAAAAATCACACACCTGGATTCATTCCATCGGAACGAACCATGGATAGGAAAAACACTCACCAGGATTCGTTACGTCGGAATGAACAATGGACGGGAAAATCACACACCAGGATTCGTTCCATTGGAACGAACCACGGATTGGAAAAACAAATACCAGGATTCGTTCCATCGGAGCGAACCAAGGATAGGAAAAGCACACATGGATTCGTTCCAACGGAACGATTCCTGGATGGGAAAAACACATTAGGATTCATTCCATTAGAACGAACCATGGATGGTAAAATCACACACCAGGATTCGTTCCATCGGAACGAACCATGGATTGGAAAAACACACACCATGATTCGTTCCATCAAAATGAACCTTGGATTAGAAAAACACACCAGGATTCGTTCCTACAAAACGAATTATGCAATGGAAAAACGCACCAGGATTCAATCCATCGGAACGAACCATGGATGGGAAAATCACACACCAGGATTCATTTTATCGGAACGAACCGTGGATTGGACATACTCACCAGGATTCATTCCATCGGAACGAACCGTGGATTGGAAAAACACACCTGGATTCATTACATCGGAACGAACCATGGATTGGATAAACACATACCAGGATTCGTTCCATCGTAATGAACCATGGATTGGAAAAACACACACCAGGATTCGTTCCTTCGGATCGAACCATGGATTGGAAAAACACACCAGGATTCGTTCCATCGGAACGAACCCTGGATTGCAAAAATCACACACCAGGATTCGTTCAATCGGAACGAACCATGGATTGGTAAAACTCACACCAGGATTCATTCCATCAGAATGAATCGTGGATTGGAAAGACACACCAGGATTCATTCCATTGGAACGAACCGTTTATTGGAAAAACGCTTCTGGATTCATTCCATCGGAACGAACAGCTGATTGGAAAAACACACCCGGATTCATTCCATCGGAACGAACCATGGATTGGAAAAACACATACCAGGATTCATTCCATCGTAACAAACCATGGATTGGAAAAACACACTCCAGGATTCGTTGCATTGGATCGAACCATGGATTGGAAAAACACACCAGGATTTGTTCCAACGGAACGAACCATGGATTGGAAAAATCACACACCTGGATTCATTCCATCTGAACGAACCATGGATTGGAAAAACACACACCCGGATTCGTTCCAACGGAATGAACCATGGATGGAAGAATCACACTCTAGGACTCGTTCCATCGGAACGATCCTTGGATGGGAAAAACACATACCAGGATTCGTTCCGTCGGAACGAACCAAGGATTGGAAAGAAACACCAGGATTCATTCCAACCGAACGAATCGATGATGGGAAAAACACACCAGGATTCATTCCATTGGAACGAAACATGGATGGGAAAATCACTAACCAGGATTCGTTCCATCGGAATGAACCATGGATTGGAAAAACACACACCATGATTCGTTCCATCGGATCGAACCATGGATGGGAAAATCTCACACCAGGATTCGTACCATCGGAACGAACCAGGGATTGGAAAAGCTCACACCAAGATTCGTACCATCAGAACAAAGCATGGAAAGGAAAAACAAACCAGGAATTGTTCCAACAAAACGAATCGTGTATTGGAAAAACGCACCAGCGTTCAATCCATCGGAACGAACCAAGGATGGGAAAATCACACACCAGGATTCGTTCCCTCGGAACGAACCATGGATTGGAAAAACACACACCAGGATTTGTTCCATTGGAACGAACCATGGATGGGAAAATCACACACCAGGATTCGTTCCATCGGAACGAACCAGGGATTGGAAAAACACACACTAGGATTCGTTCCATCGGAACGAACCAGGGATTGGAAAAACACACCAAGATTTGGTCCAAAGGAGCGTATCGTGGATTGGAAAATCGCACCAGGATTCATTCCATCGGAACGAACCATGGATGGGAAAATCACGCACCAGGATTCGTTCCATCGGAACGAACCACAGATTGCAAAAACACACTACAGGATTCGTTCCATCGGAACAAACCATGGTTTGGCAATACACTCACCAGGATTCGTTCCATCGGAACGAACCAAGGATTGGAAAAATAAACCTGGACTCGTACCATCGGAACGAACCATGGATTGGAAAATTCACACAGCATGATTCATTCCATCGGAATGAAACATGGATTGGAAAAAGACACACCAGGATTCTTTCCATCAAAATGAACCGTGGATGGGAAAATCACACACCAGGATTTGTTCCATCGGAACGAACCATGGATTGGAGAAACACACAATAGGATTCCATCCATCGGAACAAACCATGGATTGGAAAAACAAACACCAGGATTCGTACCATCGGAACAAACCATGGATTGGAAAAACACACCAGGATTCATTCCATCGGAACGAACCATGGATAGGAAAAACACACTCCAGGATATGTTCCATCGGAATGAACAATGGTTGGGAAAATCGCACACCCGGATTCGTTCCATCGGAACGAACCATGGATTGGAAAAACGCACACTAGGATTCGTTGCATTGTAATGAACCATGGATTTGAAAAAAACACACCAGGATTTCTTCCTTCGGAATGAACCATGGATTGGAAAAACACACCAGGATTCGTTCCATCGGAACGAACCATGGATTGGAAAAATCACACACTGGGATTCATTCCATCGGAACGAACCATGGATTGGAAAAACGCACACCAGGATTCGTTCCGTCGGAAAGAAACATGTATTGGAAAATCACACACTAGGATTCGTTCCTTCGGAACGAACCAGGGATTGGAAAAACACACACCTGGATTTGTTCCTTCGGAACGAACCATGGATTGGAAAAACACACCAGGATTCGTTCCAACGGAACGAATTGTGGATTGGAAAAACACACCCGGATTCATTCCATCGGAACGAACCATGGATGGCAAAATCACACAACAGGATTCGTTCCATCGGAACGAACCATGGAAAGGAAAAACACACCAGGATACGATCCATCGGAACGAACGATGGATTGGTAAAACACACCGGGATTCGTTCCATCGGAACGAACCATGGATTGGAAAAATAACACACCACGATTCATTCCATCAGAACGAACCATGGATTGGAAAAACACACACTAGGATTCTATCCATTGGAACGAACCATGGTTTGGAAAATCACACACCAGGATTCGTTCCATCAGAACGAACCATGGATTGGAAAAACACACACCAGGATTCGTTCCATCGGAACGAACCAAGGATTGGAGAAACACACCTCGACTCGTTCCATTGGAACGAACCATGGGTTGGAAAAGTCACACAGCATGATTCATTCCATCGGAACGAAACAAGGATTGGAAAAAGTCACACCAGGATTCTTTCCATCGGAATGAACCGTGGATGGGAAAATCACACACCAGGATTCGTTCCATCGTAACGAGCCATGGATTGGAAAATCACACCCCAAGATTCATTCCATCGGAACGAACCATGATTGGAAAAAGACACACCAGGATTCTTTCCATCGAAACGAACCATGGATGGGAAAATCACACACCTGGATTCGTTCCATCGGAAAGAACCTTGGATAGGAAAAACACACACCAGGATTCGTTCCATCGGAACGAACCATGGATTGGAAAAACACACCAGGATTCATTCCATCGGAACGAACCATGCATTGGAAAAACACAGAACGGGCTTCGTTCCATCGGAACGAACCATGGATGGGAAAATCACATAGCAGGATTCGTTCCATCGGAACGAACCATGGAGTGGAAAAACACACACCAGGATTCGTTCCATCGTAACGAACGATGGATTGGAAAGACACACACCTGGATTCGTTCCTTCGGATGAAACCATGGATTGGAAAAACACACCAGGATTCGTTCCATCGGAACGAACCATGGATTGGAAAAATCACACACCAGGATTCGTTCCATCGGAACGAACCAAGGATTGGAAAAACACACACTAGGATTCATTCCATCGGAACGAATCGTGGATTGGAAAGACACACCAGGATTCATTCCATCGGAACGAAACGTTAATTGGAAAAATGCTTTAGGATTCATTCCATCAGAACGAACCGCGGATTGGAAAAACACATACCAGGATTCGTTCCATCGTAACGTACCATGGATTGGAAAAACACACACCAGGATTCGTTCCATCGAATCGAACCATGGATTGGAAAAACACACCAGGATTCATTCCATCTGGACGAACCATGGATTGGAAAAACACACACCAGGATTCATTCCAACGGAACGAACCATGGATAGGAAAATCACACTCTAGGATTCGTTCCATCGGAACGATCAATGGATGGGAAAAACACATACCAGGATTCTTTCCGTCGGAACGAACCTAGGATTGGAAGGAAACACTAGGATTCGTTCCAACCGAACGAATCATTGATGGGAAAAACACAACAGGATTCATTCCATTGGAACGAAACATGGATGGGAAAATCACTAACCAGGATTCGTTCCATCAGAACGAACCATGGATTGGAAAAACACACACCATGATTTGTTCCATCGGATCGAACCATGGATGGGAAAAACACACACCAGGATTCATTCCATCGGAACTAACCAAGGTTTGGAAAAACGCGCACCTGGATTCATTCCATCGTAACGAGCCATGGATTGGAAAAACACACTTCAGGAATCGTTCCTTCGCATCGAACCAAGGATTGGAAAAACACACCAGGATTCGTTCCATCGGAACGAACCATGGATTGGAATAATCACACACTTGGATTCATTTCGTCGGAACGAACCATGGATTGGAAAAACACACACCAGGATTTGTTCCATCGTAACGAACGACGGAATGGAAAAACACACACCATGATTCGTTTCTTCGGATCGAACCATGGATTGGAAAAACACACTAGGATTCGTTCCATCGGAACGAACCATGGATTGGGAAAATCACACACCTGGATTCATTCTATCGGAACGAACCATGGATTGGAAAAACACACACCAGGATTCGTTCCATCGGAACGAACCATGGATTGGAAAAATCACACACCTGGATGCATTCCATCGGAACGAACCATGGATTGGAAAAACACACACCAGGATTCGTTCCGTCGGAATGAACAATGGACGGGAAAATCAGACAATAGGATTCGTTCCATTGGATCGAACCACGGATTGGAAAAACAAATACCAGGATTCGTTCCATCGGAACGAACCAAGGATAGGGAAAACACACAAGGATTCGTTCAAACGGAACGATTCCTGGATGGGAAGAACACACCAGGATTCATTCCATTGGAATGAACCATGGATGGTAAAATCACACACCATGATTCGTTCCATCAGAACGAACCAAGGATTGGAAAAACACACACCATGATTCGTTCCATCGGAACGAACCATGGATGGGAAAATCACACACCAGGATTATTTCCATCGGAACGAACCAGGGATTGGAAAAACACACACCAGGATTCGTTCCATCAAAAGGAACCTTGGATTAGAAAAACACACCAGGATTCGTTCCAACAGAACGAATTGTGCAATGGAAAAACGCACCAGGCCTCAATCCATCGGAACGAACCATGGATGGGAAAATCACACACCAGGATTCGTTCCAATGAAACGAACCATGGATTGGAAAAACACACAACAGGATTCTTTCCATCAGAACGAACCTTGGATTGGAAAAACAAACTAGGACTCATTCCATTGGAACGAACCATGGATTGGAAAAAGACACACCAGGATTCTTTCCATCGGAACGAACCATGGATGGGAAAATCACACACCTGGATTCGTTCCTTCGGAAAGAACCGTGGATTGGAAAAACCCACACTAGGATTCGTTCCATTGGAACGAACCACGGATTCGAAAAACACACTAGTATTCATTCCATCGGAATGAACCTTGGATTTGAAAAACACACAACGGGATTCGTTCCATCGGAACGAACCATGGATGGGAAAATCACATAGCAGGATTTGTTCCATCGGAACGAACCATGGAGTGGAAAAACACACACCAGGATTCGTTCCAACGTAACGAACCATGGATTGGAAAAACACACACTAGGATTCGTTCCATCGGATCGGACCATGGATTGGAAAAACACACCAGGATTTGTTCCATCGGAACGAACCATGGATTGGAAAAATCACACACCAGGATTCGTTCCATCTGAACGAACCAAGGATTGGTAAAACACACTCCTGGATTCATTCCATCGGAACGAATCATGGATTGGAAAGACACACCAGGATTCATTCCATCGGAACGAACCGTTTATTGGAAAAACGCTTCAGGATTCATTCCATCGGAACGAACAGGGGATTGGAAAAACACACCCGGATTAATTCCATCGGAATGAACCTTGGATTGGAAAAACAAATACCAGCATTCGTTCCATCGTAACGAACCATGGATTGGAAAAACACACTCCAGGATTGGTTGCATCGGATCGAACCACGGATTGGAAAAACACACTAGGATTCGTTCCAACGGAACGATCCATGGATTGGAAAAATCACACACCTGGATTCATTCCATTTGAACGAACCATGGATTGGAAAAACACACCGGGACTCGTTCCATCGGAACGAACCATGGATTGGAAAAATAACACACCAAGATTCATTCCATCGGAACGAACCTTGGATTGGAAAAACAAACACTTGGATTCTATCCATTGGAACGAAACTTGGATTGGAAAACCACACACCAGGATTCGTTCAATCGGAACGAACCATGGATTGGACAAACTCACACCAGGATTCATTCCATCGGAACGAACCACGGATTTCCAAAACACACCAGGATTCGTTCCATCGGAACGAACCATGGATTGGAAAAATCACACACCAAGATTCATTCCAAGGGAACGAACCTTGGATTGGAAAAACACACACCAGGATTCTTTCCATTGGAATGAACCATGGATGGGAAAATCACACACTAGGATTCGTTCCATCGGAACGAACCATGGATTGGAAAAACACACACCTGGATTCGTTCCATTGGAACGAACCATGGATTGGAAAAACTCACACCAGGATTCATTCCATCAAAACGAACCATGGATTGTAAAAATCACACACCAAGATTCAGACCATCGGAACGAACCACGCATTGGAAAAACACACACCAGGATTCTTTCCATCGGAACGAACATGGATGGGAAAATCACACACCTGGATTCGTTCCATCGGAACGAACCATGGATTGGAAAAACACATACTTGGATTCGTTCCATCCGAACGAACCACGGATTGGGAAAACACACCAGGATTCATTCCATCGGAACGAACCATGGATTGGAAATACACACAACGGGATTCGCTCCATTGGAACGAACGTTGGATGGGAAAATCACGCACCAGGATTCGTTCCATCGGAACGAACCATGGATTGGAAAAACACACACCAGGATTCGTCCCATCGTAACGAACCATGGAATGGAAAAGTACCCAAGGATTCGTTCCTTCAGATCGAACCAAGGATAGGAAAAACACCCCAGGATTCATTCCATCGGAACGAACCATGGATTGGAAAAATCACACACCAGGATTCGTTCAATCGGAACGAACCATGGATTGGAAAAACTCACACCAGGATTCGTTCCATTGGAACGAACCATGGATGGGAAAATCACACACCAGGATTCGTTCCATCGGAACGAACCATGGATTGGTAAAACACACACCAAGATTCGTTCCATCGGAACGCACCATGGATTGGAAAAACACACTAGGATTCGTTACAACGGAACGAATCGTGGATTGGAAAGACACACCAGGATTCATTCCATCGGAACGAACCGTGTATTGGAAAAACACACCAGGATTCGTTCCATCAGAACGAACCATGGATTGGAAAGATCACACACTGGGATTCATTCCCATGGAACGAACCATGGATTGGAAAAATGCACACCAGGATTCGTTCTGTCGGAAAGAACCATGGATTGGAAAATCACACACCAGGATTTGTTCCAATGGAACGATCCAGGGATTGGAAAAACACACACTAGGATTCGTTCCTTCGGAACGAACCATGGATTGGAAAAACAAACACCAGGATTCGTTCCTTCGGAACGAACCATGGATTGGAAAAACACACCAGGATTCGTTCCAACGGAACGAATTGTGGATTGGAAAAACACACCAGGATTCGTTCCAATGGAACGAATTGTGGATTGGAAAAACACACCGGGATTCATTCCATCGGAACGAACCAAGGATGGAAAAAACACACACCAGGATTCGTTCTATCGGAACGAACCATGGAAAGGAAAAACACACAAGGATTCGTTCCATCGGAACGAACCATGGATTGGAAAAACACACCAGGACTCGATCCATCGGAACGAACCATGGATTGGAAAAATAACACACCAGGATTCGTTCCATCGGAACGAACCATGGATTGGAAAGACATACCTGGACTCGTTCCAACGGAACGAACCATGGATTAGAAAAATCACACACCAAGATTCATTCCATCGGAACGAACCATGGATGGGAAAATCACACAGCTGGATTCGTTCCATCGGAACGAACCATGGAGTGGAAAAACACACACCAGGATTCATTCCATCGTAACGAACCATGGATTGGAAAAACACACACCAGGATTCGTTCCTTCGGATCGAACCATGGATTGGAAAAATACACTAGGATTCGTTCCATCGGAACGAACCATGGATTGGAAAAATAACACACTGGGATTCATTCACAAGGAACGAACCATGGATTGGAAAAACGCACACCATGATTCGTTCTGTCGGAAAGAACCATGGATTAGAAAATCACACACCAGGATTCGTTCCATCGGAACGAACCAGGGATTGGAAAAACACACACCAGGA
>JAMKQA010005793.1:0-11654 GCA_024699735.1 Posidonia australis
TCTATTTATAGGGATCCATGAGAGGGGTAACTCAAGGAAGTTGGAGAGCCTCGTAGGCAAAGAGGCTCGAATATTCTCGAGCACATTCGTTGGCAAAGGTAACAGCCGGAAGATGGAAGGTCAACAGTCGCAGTCTGGAAACGGCTGGGCGCCAGCTTGGTGCGCCAACTTGGTGCGCCACCTAGGTGTGCCACCATGGTGCAGTCTGGAATGGCTCAGGGCAGTCCAGAGATAATTAAGGACACTAAGGGGAAGCTTGGGATGCTGGTTAGAGATGGAAGAGGGTGGCTTACCATGGTTTGGGTGTTGGGTTCAACTTTTCTCTGATGAGGTTCCTCTGGATTTTCTAGGCTCTCTGCTTCGCGAATGACTGGTGTGTTTCTCTAGGGTCTGGTCTGGGGTTTTTGGTGCTCACGCCTGTGTGGTAGTTGGCTGGTGGCATGGCAAAGGGGCTAGGTTGTTAGAGGGATGCAGGTGGCTCGTCGAACCGTCGCAGGCTTTGCATGTCGGCGCAAGCGGCATAGGTTGTGGTGGTGGAGACATTGCGTGGGAAGGCTAGAGGTGTGTCAAGCATGCTGGGAGATAGATCGACACTCCGTGCATGTCGTCGCTCGTACGAGGTACGAGATTGTACTACGAAAGCGACAAGTCAGGTGGCGCCTGCCAGATTGGCCTAGCCCTAACGTGCGTTTTGGTAGTGCTATCCAGCCATGCATGTCGTAGGGCTAGAGCACACAGGACGGGTTTTAGGAGTTGAGCTTAGTAAATGAGTAGGGTTTAGGGTAATTTTGGAGGTTTTAGATTGGTTTAGGTTTATAGGCTTGGTTGGAGAATTAGGATAGGACTGGGTATGCCGTCTAGTTGCATTCTCTTCCGGATCTATTGCCAACATGGGCTGGAAACCGGGGTGTCTACAGATGCCCCTCCCTGAGCGAGGTCGAGGGAATTGAGACCGCTGCTCAATGTTGAGAGAAGACACCCCATCCCAATCAACGGGAAAGAAACATTGTTCTTAGCCATGAATCGCTTATCTGGCAGATGCATTGAAGGCTACGGCTCGCGTGCCAAGGTGCAGATGCTAATGTGGGTGTTCTCCTTCTAGAATGCCTAAATGATCGCACGCTAGAACTAGGCGAGTATACGCATGGTTTCGAGCGATTCGAGTGATGTTGATGCAAGTGTAAGTGTTGCTAATGCTAAAGTTGTAACACCCGTAAAATTCATTTTGAAATTATTTACATTTTAATAAATTTATTCCAAGATAGGTGTTACTGTTCCAAGGCTCGTTGTGTGGATTTGTGCTTTTGGGCTTGAGCTTCGTGGGCCGGCTTCTGTTTGCATGTCTCTATACATGGTTGGCATTGTGCATTATGGCACTATGCTTGTGGGCCCAAGTGTAGGGTCCTTGTGGGGCCCACGTTGTGGGCCGGTTAGTGGGAGAGTTTGGTGTGATTGTTAGCTTGTGCGGGAGGTTCGTGGTTGCACTGTGCATGCATGCATGCAACTACCACCTTGGGGCGTATATTTATATGCGCGGCCAACGACTCTTCCTCTGCACCTCCTCCTCTTCTTCTTCGTGCATTTTCCTCTTCGTCCTGAGCACGCCTTCCTTCCTTTCCTCCCCCACCACTCGTCCTCTCCCTCCACTCACTCTACCTCCTTCCTGTCTCTCCCACTCCCTCTCTCCCTCCCTTGTTTCTCTCCTCCCTGCGTTCCCCCTCCTTTGTTCGATGTGCTCAAGTGACGACGGAGGCGTGCGGTGGATCATGGCGGCGTGTGAGGCTCGGGTGGTGTACCCCTGTGGTCGTGCGAGCCTCGGCGAGGGTCGTGGTTGCCGGAGTTGGCCGAAGGATCGCAGGAATGTGCATTACAGGTATGCATCTCCAACCCCTATAATAGAGAGCATGTAAATGGTAGAAATTGATAGGATTGCATGAAATCTAGGTAAATTTACATTCCTAGAATTTATTATGTTTTTATGAGAATTTATGGTGGATTTATGGCATTTATGGCAATGGTTGCGTTTTGACCCTTATGTCTTTGCGATTTTATATCCTGATGCATGGTGAATGGATTCTGGCTTTGTTTGTTGGGTTTTGGAGTAGACTCGAGGGTCTACATCTTATGTTTTATGTGAGATTTTTAGTGGTTGTTTGGAGGGTCCGATCGGAGCTCCGACTTTGCATGATTTTGAACAGTAGGGTTTGGGCCGTTTTCTGTTTTTGTAGAATTCGACTTACTAAATCATTTTGGTATGCCGTTTCTCTGTTAGATTAGGTCCATTGGTCGGAAATTTGATCGTCTGATTTTAGACGATCACTCGAATTAGGAGATTTCGGTCGACTGAACTGTTTTTGGTATACTGATTTTGGCCTGAGTGTTGACTATTGACTCGATTCGATCGACCGACCCAAATCAGTCTACCGAACCAAGGGTTTTCGGAATACCAAACCTGTTTTCAGCATACCAAATTTGGGCCCAAATGCTTTTATAAAATTTGGTTTTCGAGGGTTTTCAGATTGTTTGTTTTGTCTCATTGAGATGGGAATGGTGGGTCGTCAGTGGTGGTCCCTTAGGACACTTGTTGTGCAGTCTTGCCGAGGTTTTTGGAAGAGTTTCTAAGGATATAAAATGGTTTTGAAAATGATTTCAAAAGAGGTGAGTTGGCAGATTTGGAAAATGGTTTTCCCTGTTTTCTGTATGTGGGCCGAGATAGTGTGGGACTGTGCCGTCGAGACCATAGAATGTGACGACATTTTCAGGTGGTCAGGCATGGCTCCTTGGTCGAAGTTAAGGTCGAGGGTTGAGATACCTAAGGCTGAAGGGTGTCGTGTCTTGGAGGTATGAGACTCCTTGATTGTCGTCTCGAGGCTAGGGTTGTGGTCTACGAGTTGAGGTGTCTTGTGGCATGACGAGGAGATATGATACTCCTACTGTCGCTGTGAGCACTGAGGCTCGGTGTTGTCGGGTGTGGAGGTATGATACTCTCTCTTGAACACCATGTGTGGAGGACACCATGAGGAGGCGTACCCTGTGGTGGCCAACACTTGTGGGACATGTGCTTCATAGTTGGTAGCGTCCTGAGAGACAAGACAGCCTTCCCAGGGAGGGGTTAGCTTGTGAGGGTTCTCTAGGTGGGAGAATCACGGGACGACGCGACTCCTACACAGGGTGACACGTCGTGGCAGTGCATACGCCATTGGTTTCTCTTCAGTGGACTGCTTGTGGCCAGAATTTGGGTTGCTTGGAGCCGGGCTTCCCTACTCACTGTGTGTGATTTTGGTCATTGAGGGCCTTTGCTTGTGGTTTTGGGCTAGTAGAGCTTCAGTTGTGGTTTTGGCCGGTGTGGGCTTGATTTGTGAAGTTTTGACGAAATGGTTTGCGAAATGGATTTAAAGGAAAAATTACATATAGTTTTGTTTTTCGCGATTTTCTCGAGGTGCGTACTAGGTGACTCCTGTCACTCATGCGTTTTCCTTGTGGTTTTGGTTTGCAGGTGCAAACATGCGGTTGGTTTAGCGTAGTGCATATAGATCGGAGTCTCCTAGCTACACACATAGGTTCCTAGTAGATGATATTTTTCTATTAGCTTTAATTTTTCCGTAAATTTAATCTGTTTTAAATTATTATGGGAAAATGTGGAGCGTTACATTTTTGGTATCAGAGCTTTAGGTTCATTAGGTTGCACTACACTTAGGGTGTCCGATCTAGAGACTCCATAAGTTTGCATGCATGGTAGAGTCTGTAGGCTCATGATTTTTCACCAATGCCCCTGTTGAGGAGACCGAGCCCTAAGAGGACATAAGTGGATGGAAGGCGGTTCATGCGAAACTGAGGAGTTTGGTACACGGGATCTCTCACGCGTTCAGCAAAAGTAGTGCCAGTGAGCCGTCGGGTGACCCATGGCTGAACCAGTTCACGAAGCTTCGTCCACCGTCATTCAAAGGAAAGGTCAGTGCTGAGGAGAGTGAGGACTGGCTAGAAAAGGTTGTGAAGATGCTAGAGAGCATGGTGTGCCCAGAGGAGCATTGGGAGTAGTTAGCGACTTATCTACTGGATGGTGAGGTAGATAGGTGGTGGAAGTCTGTGAGGTGGCTGAAGTTCTCGGACCCAGTCACTGTTAGCATCCAGTGGAAGGATTTCAAGGCAGCCTTCGATGACAAGTATTTTCCCGCTCAAGTGAAGGAGCAACTTCACCGAGATTTTCGGAGTCTAGAGTAGGGAACGATGTCGGTGCTCGAGTATGAGACTGAGTTCGCCCGGTTGGAACGCTTTGCTCCTGCCTACGAGTCTGAGGAGGAGAGGGCGTAGAGATTTCTAGACGGCTTGAACTCAGGGCTAGGGGTGAAAGTAATGGACTGTCAGTGACAAACTGTGGAGGACATGGTTGGAATGGCTTATCACTTCGAGGCGAAGCATCATAAGTTTCTGGAGAGTCGTCCCAAAGGGTAAGTCTTCTTTTACCTCCCAATTCTCTTTCTCCGGTCCTCCAAGTTCTAGTAGTTCAGATAGCCCTGAGAAGAAGCAGAAGGCGAGGTCCAGTGTCTCTTCTATGGGCTGGCAGAGTTTTGCTGGAAGTAGCAGAGCTAGCCTCAGTTAGACAGGGTCTAGTGCTCCCGATGGGAACCAATGCTTCAACTGTGGTCAGGTGAGCCACATCGCTGCATATTGTCCTCATCCTTGGCAGCCTTCAGCCTCGATGGTGTGCTATAATTGTGGGAGGGTAGGACACGTTCAGAGATCTTGTCTGCAACCGCCTAAGAAGGCAGGAAGCGCGCCACAATAGTCGACTAGGGGACCGGTGGTTACCATTGCAGCTCCAAGCGCTAGGCCTTTGGGAGATGTAGCTGAGGGTAAAGACAATTAGCTGGTTTTGTAACCCTCTGAGATTTGTTGTAATCTCCTTGTAATCTGGACATCTGCTTGATTTTATAGATGTGTGGTGTTGTTTTGTTTGGCTATCAGGTTCTTTTATTGTGGCTGGTTGGATGGCCAAAGTGTTGTTTGACTCAAGGAGTTCTTTCTCCTTAATCTCTGACTCTTTCATAGCGAAGTAGGGAGAGAGACCAGCTAGACTGGCCTTTCATCTCAACGTGGTGACGCCGCTGGGGGAGCACAGTTTAGCATAGAGCTATTTACGGTCTGTCGACTTGACACTGAATGGCAGAGAGTTCGACTCTAGCCAGATCGTGATGGACATGCAAGAGTATGATGTGATACTCGGCATGGATTGGTTGGCGTAGCAGTTTGCTTTGATATACTGTGCTTGAAGGAGAGTTTATTTCGGGTCCCATGAGGCTGGGTCTTTCTTTGTGCAAAGTGGGTGTCAGGATGAGCCTAACCTTGTTGTAGACACCCCGATTTTGAGGCAGCTTGTAGGTGAATTCTTCTGAAAGTGTTGCTTTGGATACGGCAAGCCTAACCTCATTTGAACTTTATTTGACACCTTGGTTACCCTAAGCCTATAGCAAACTCATGGTCCAATTTACAATTTAAGCAGTTAGATCTGGAGCACCAACGTGGAGCACCACAATGGAGCACCAAGTTGGCACACCATGGTGGCGCACCAAGCAGGCGCACCATGGTGGCGCACCATTGTGGTGCACCACACTGGCGCACAACCACTTCTCAGGCTGCTGGCTGTTGGCTTTTTATCCTCTGTGCTTGTAACCTTCACTTGCGAATATTCTTCACGAATCTACGCAAGGCTGTTGAGTTTTGAGACCTTTTTCATCCCAAGGAGTTACCCTTTTCATTCTCTTTAAAACGCCCACCTTGGCAACTCATCTCACTTAGCAAGTCACTTTGCAACTCACCCACTTTTAGCAACCAGCACCCTTACCTTTCAGAGCATTCCCTTGCATCCCTGAGCACTCCCAATCGTGTCCAAAGCAACAAGGAAAAGATACCTTGAGCCATCCAAGGAGGAGACATCATAGGTAAGGTAAGTTCCTTCACTCATTTCCATTTGGATTTTACATGATATAACCTACAACTAGGCTGATATATTGTCTATATAGTGATGTTCTCTCGAATCTATTTTTTTTATTTTGGATGTTCATGATGCTCATTTCTATATTCATTGCTTTTTGTCATGATGATTCTGTGATCTCTGTTTTTGCAATGAATCATAGTCCCATGTGATCACTAGTTATGGAACATGAACTGTAATGCATCCTCTTTACATGTCTTATCATTTCCGCATGCTCCTTAAGTCAACTAAATCACTGCATGAATCATAAGATCCATCAACAGTTACTATAGTCCATATAAACCCATGAACATGCATGACTTGAGGAAAGAATGATATGAGCATTTTAATGCTTGTTTATTTAATATGACTAAGTTTTCTGGCATCTAGGTAGATGATTTGAATAATCAGTAACCCAATTCATTGCATGCATTAGGCCCAAACTCTAAAATCAGACTACAGTCTGATTTAGAATTTTTGGGGTGCACCAAACTGGCACACCATATTGGCACACCTAGGAGGCGCACCAGCCTGGTCACAGGGTGTAGGCAGCTCATTTTGCATTATGATTTGCATACCTTATTGTTTGTCCTGGACTTTGATTTTCCTAATGTTTTATCCCTGATATGCCATGTTCTTGCTTGCATGATTTCAACATATAATAGCACTATTTGTTTTAGTTTTGCATCTAGTGAAGTCAGCTTGCCACTGGGGTCTGGTGAACTGGTTACCCCATGCACTCTTGTTTGGAGAGTTCTTATGCAACAGTCCATGATCCAAAATCGGGTAGCATGGCTGAAACCCTTTAGCTTTATTTAGTATAGGAGTTGTGTGGTCTTGTGTGAGGCATATTGCCCTTGAGCACAAGACCCATATCATGTTTTCTTGGGTTTCCTCTTTCTTTTATGACCTTGTGGAAGAGGGGAAAACTCACTCACATATGATCAAGTGTTTTAGATGTCCATGATGCATTTTCAGATGATTTTATGCATGTTTGCAAGGTTTTATATTGCATGGTACATTAGTCTAGCTTACTGTCTGACTTGTATTTTGATAGGTGCACCACATAGGCGCACATAGGTGGCGCACCAAACTAGCACACCACATAAGCGCACCTACCTATTTTTCACTGCATACAGTAGCTTTTTGGCATGGTATTTAGCATGATTCTCGGTTTGCTTTGCCTTTGGTTCTCTTTCAGTGTCATCCTGGATATATCAGGAGGACTCCAGTTTGTTTTCATCCATTTTTATGCATGGTAGCATAGGTTTTGCATATAGCAAAGCGAGAACGTTAGCCACTCGATATTGTTGGATTCGTGGTTATATCCGTGCAATATTTTTGCACCGGTGTTTGATTCACCACTCGGGTGACCTTTCTGAGTATTAGGAAACATCCTATAGTCCCTCTACCCATGTTTAGCATAAGGCACCACTTGCATGTAGCATTGCATGGCATATCGCCCTTAGGCGTACAGAAACAGGCTGAAAAGCCAACATTTCATATAAGTAAACGAGAAACCCATGAAAGACCGATTTTTCGGGTGCACGAGGGTGCCTAATACCTTCTTCGTGCGTAACAGGGATCCTTGTCCATTTTCTGGTTCGTGTTGACCTCTTTTCCATTGGTTTTATTGCATGATTTTATTGTTTTAAAATGATTTTTCTCGTCTCCAGTTTTTAAATAGACTAGGTAGCGACTCCTGCATATTTTATCATTTGCTTTTTATTGTTTTGCCGTGACTTTGCCGACCCTCGCGCATTTGGCCTTTCGCGCCAAGCTCGAGGCTATCGTCGGCATGGTTACACTTGTCATCTCAGCTATAAGGGCTTATAAGTCCTTGGTCAGGGGTTACGTAGGGTATCTGGCTAGTATAGTTACCTCCACTTCTCCTGAGTTGGGTGTTCAAAACATCTCTGTGGTGTGTGAATATCTCAATGTTTTCCCTGATGATTTGTTTGGTATGCCACCTCACAGGGAAGTAGAGCTCTTGATCGATCGGAACCCTAGTTCTGGTGCTGTATCGAAGGCTCCCTATCGCATGGCGCGAGCGGACTTGCGAGAGCTCAAGACTCAGTTGCAGGAGTTGTTGGACAAGGGATTTATCAAGCCAAGTGTGTCTCCGTGGGAAGCGTTTGTCTTGTTTGTCCGTAAGAAGATGGTTCACTCCGACTGTGTATAGACTATCAGATGCTAAACCAGGTCACGGTGAAGAACAAGTATCCTTTGCCTCGCATTGATGACTTGTACGACTAGTTGCAGTCTACATCTGTGTTCTTGAAGATTGATCTGAGGTCAGGGTATCACCAGTTGCGGATACAAGACTCAGATATTCAGAAAACTGCTTTCCGGACGTGGTACAAGCATTACAGGTTCACGATCACGCCTTTCAGCTTGACCAATGCATCGACTGCGTTTATGGATTTGATGAACAAGATTTTCAGCCTTTTTTGTTGTGGTTTTTGTTGATGACGTGCTGGTCTACTCCCCTGATGTCGAGATTCACGCCTTGCACCTAAGGGCGGTTTTGGATACTCTGAGGCATCATCGGCTGTATGCTCAATTCTCCAAGTGTGAGTTCTGGCTGAGTGAAGTTATGTTCCTTGGCCATTTGATTTCTAGAGAAGGCATCAGATTTGAGGTGGTGAGCAGTTGGGAGCGACTCAAGACTGTGATGGAGATCAGGAGTTTCTTGGGTCTAGTGAGCTACTATAGGAGGTTTATCAGAGATTTATCCTCCATAGTTGCGCCTTTGACAGAGTTGACCAGGAAGGGAGTTCCTTTTTGCTAGGACTAGAATTGTGAGGCAAGTTTCCAAGAGCTGAAGTCTCGTTTGGTTTCTACCCCTATGTTGACTCTGCCTTTTCGAAGTGGTGGCTCCACTATGTATAGTGATGCCAGTGGTGTTGGGTTGGGTTGTGTTCTGATGCAGCATGGCAATGTCATTGCATATGCTTCGTGCCAGCTGAAGGATCATGAGAAGGACTACTCGACCCACGATTTGGAGATGGCTGCTGTAGTGTTTGCTCTCAAGCTCTAGCAACACTATCTCTATAGGGAGCAGTTTGAGGTCTTCACCGATCATCAGAGTTTGAAGTATATCTTTACGCCGAGGGACCTCAATCTGAGGTAGCACCATTGGGTGGAGTATCTGAAGGACTATGATTTTAGCCTATCCTACCATCCCAGCAAGGCCAACGTGGTCGCCGATGCCTTGAGTCGACGTACGCACGTGATGGCGAGCCTGATGGTCAAGGAGTGGACTATGTTGGAGGATTTGGTGAGCTACAGGCCAAAATGGCAAGCTCGGGGAACGGTTGGTGCCTAGGTGGCCAACCTGTCTGTTCGCCCTAAGCTGTTAGAGTTTATTGTCACCTGTCAGCAGTGGATCAGTTTGTTCAGATTGTGTTTGAGAAGTTGGAGGCTGGTGGGGAGCCTCATTTCTCTGTTGAGGCATATGGAGAGTTGAGGTATGATATACGTCTGTACGTTCCCTAGTATGAGGAGGCCAAGCAGAGGTTGTTGGATGAAGTGTATCTGTCTAGGTACACTATTCACCCTGGGAGTACGAAGATGTACTGAGACTTGAAGTGGAATTTTTCGTGGCTTGGCATGAAGAGAGATGTTGCTGATAATGTGGCAAGGTGTACTACGTGACAGTTGGTCAAGGTAGAGCACCAGAGATTAGGAGGGACCTTACAGCCATTGGATATTCTTGTGTGGAAGTGGGAGTACATCGCGATGGACTTCGTGACTGGTTTGCCGCAGACTTAGAGGAAGAACGACACCATGTGGGTGATCATGGATCGGCTGATCAAGTTTGATCACTTTCTAGCCATTCGGGTGAAGCTTCCAATGCATCGCCTGGCGGAGTTGTATGTCTCTAAGGTGGTTAGGCTACATGGTGTTCCGATGTCCATCGTGTCAGAAAAAGACACAAGGTTCACCTCATGGTTTTGGAGGACTCTGCAAGAGGCTATTGGCACCGTGCTCAACTATAGCACAACATTTCATCCTCAGTTGGATGGCTAGACAGAGAGGACTATCCAGATGCTGGAGGATATGCTTAGAGCATGTGCCTTAGACTTTCAAGGGAGTTGGGAGGACCATCTGCCATTAATTGAGTTCGCCTACAATAATAGTTATCACTTGAGTATCGGGATGGCGTCATACGAAGCTTTGTATGATAGGCCCTGCAGATCGCCGGTTTGCTAGAACGAGGTGGGCGAGCGTCAGTTGATTGGTCCTGAGCTTGTACAGCTGTATGTGGATAAGGTGGATTTGATCTGTGGCAAGCTATTGGCTGCACAGTGTTGGCAGAAGAGCTATGCCGATAGGTGGCGGAGACCGTTGGAATTCTTGGTGGGAGACTATGTGTTCCTGAAGGTATCGTCGACCAAGGGTGTCATGAGGTTCGGGAAGCGTGGCAAGCTAAATCCTCGCTATATTGCCCCGTACCAGATCACCTAGAGGATTGGTGAGGTTGCTTATCGATTGGATCTGCCACTAGAGATATCGTCCATGCACGACGTGTTCCTTGCCTCCATGATGAGGAAGTGCCTAACTGACGTGTCTCATGTAATTCCAGTTCAGCTGGAAGGGCTCTAGGAAGATCTGTCCTTTGTGGAGGATGCCGTCCAGATTGTTGACCACAAGGAGCAGATGCTGCGGAACAAGGTGATTCCGCTGGTTTTGGTGCAGTGGCGGCATCATGGAGCAGAGGAGGCCACATGGGAACGTGAGGAAGCCATCCTAGCCCAGTACCCATATCTTTCCGCCTAGTGATTTCGAGAGCAAAAGCTTCTTTTAAGGTGGTTAGGATGTTGTAGACACCCTAATTTTGCGGTCACTTGGCAGTAGGCTCCTTTGGAAGATGCTCTGGTTGCAACAACCACTCATAAACCCTAACTCCATCAGAACCCTAGACCCACTCAAGCCTACACAAGCCCACACCAACTGAACCTAGTCCTTAGCTCTGCATGCGACTGTTCCGGCGGCGCCTGCTCCCTGCCGTCCTGCCTGGCACGCCCGTCTCTCGGCGCTCTCTCTGCCGTGCTGCCTCTCCTCCTGGCCCCCCTTCTCTGGGTGTGCCCCCTCTCCTCTCCTCCCTGCTTCCTGGGGCTGGGTCAGCTCTCCGGAGCTCGATCTAGCTCCAGGTTTGGGGCGGTAGGATGTCCCTTCCAGGTGCGTTCGTTCGGTCGCTAGACGACCCTCCTGTTGACCCCCTGGCCTCTCCGTTGATCTTTAATAAGCCTAGGTCGGCTGCGGAGAAGCCTCGCACTCTCTCCTTCGCGGCTGCCACCCGAGATTCCCACAGAGCCCCCTCCTTCCTAGGGGTCCCCGTCCGTCAGCCGGTTCTCCTGGATGGAGATGAAGTCATCCAGTTCTCCGCTGAGGAGGTCTCTCAGATGGCCTCCCCATTCGCCTGGACCCTGATTGGCAAGTTCTCTTCTGGCCGTCCTTCCCTAATGGAGGTGCTCACTGCTATGACGAAAGTCATGTCCTTCCAGGATGGCATCTTTCTGGTGGCTCTCGACCAACGTCATCTTCTGATCCGCTTCTCCAACCGAGAGGATTTTGTTCAAGCTTACATTAAGGACGCTTGGTTCATCCGTGGGAAACGTATGCGTGTTTTCCGATGGTCCCCCAACTTCTCCATTGGATCGGAGTCTTCGTGTACTCC